>OX578149.1:123844237-124070884 GCA_951213105.1 Amaurobius ferox | reverse complement strand
ACGTATTGTTTAATGTTTTAGATATATTTGCTATAAATGCGTGGATTTTATAGAAAGAGGTGACCGGAAATAAGGAACTTAGCCGCAGAAATTTTATCCTGCAGTTATGTGAAGAGCTCCGTGCTCCATACGTGTCATCAAGAAATACAGCTAATGCAAGGAAACCGAAGGAGCAATGTGTAAACAGTGAAGACAACACCATCAAAAAGAGAACCAAATGTAGGGTAAAAATATCTTGTAAAGGAAACCATACATGGAACTCCTGTCTGGATAGAAAAAATTTGATGTGGGCAGCACATGACTTTCCTTATATAATACAATGAATTTACTACTTTTACAGTAAAAAGAAATAGATTATTTTTATTGTATTTATTTATATTCTTTCCAAGGTATTGAATTTTCGTCAATGAGTCGTCATTTTCCATGTCGTCATCATCAATGAGTCGTCATTTTCCATGTCGTCATCATCAATGAGTCGTCATTTTCCATGTCGTCATCATCAATGAGTCGTCATTGATTTAGCGTCATTTTTATCCATTTGGCGAGTTTTTCGTTAATTTAGCAACCAAGTAAAAACAAGAGTCGCCAAGTTGGCGACATTCCACCAAATTCGTCGCCAAAATCTCGACATTCCACCAAATTCGTCGCCAAAATCTCGACAAGCGTTATGGACGAAGAAATAGGTCATTCTTACAGCAGATAAATGACTATTGGCGTTCAAATACAAAAGTATTACTCAAAGTATCTTTTTTCATGAATGGAACGAGCTAGATCCACAAGAATGATGTCACCCAATTTATCGCATGGTATTACATATGGAAAGTGAACCTGTTTCTCAATAGAAAATATTTTTCTTTTAATTTTATACGACTTTTTGATATTTTTTTTAAATGTGCAATATCTCGAGAACGGTTTATGTTAGCGTTCTAAAATTTATGTCAATCGTTTTCTAATGAAAAATTGCATAAGAAATGTCTATTTTTGTAACTTTATTAGCGGTTTTCATTTTTTGACGATTTTTGCAAAATTTCACTCGAAAATTTAGGGGGTTTTGAACATTCGATTGCATATAAAAACAATAGGCTTCCAGTGTTTACGGATTATGATTTTTGTACCAAATTTCGTTCGAATCGGTCCATTCGTTCGTCAGTTATAGTCTCCACAGACTCACTGACACACACACACACATACTTTCACACACACACAGACCTCACTTCAAAAATGTTTGATTCGTGATCAGGGATGCTTGAAACGTGCTCTCCCCTCGAAAACTCGAATTCGAATTTTCGACCCCGTCACAATACTTTCCTTATACATTATGTATATAAGGAAAGTAAAAAAGCGGTTTGCGGTAAATGTGCTTTGAGAGAAGTACGGTGCATTGATTACTATGAAAACTGTACTAAATGAAAATAAATCAGGTTAGTATCATATGAATTTTCTGTTTCAAAACTTGAACAAGAGTATTTTAGATTATTATTATTATTATTATCTATAATTATTACTTATCTAGAGTAGAAACTCAATTATCTGAACAACGAAAATATAAATATGATTGAAAAAGCCCTTATCTTCTGTTTAATCAGGCATTTTAATTATCCAAATAGACTAAAACCCCATGGAATTCTGATGATCGAGCTCTACTATATTCTTATTAATATTCTTATAATTTTTACCATATTTCTAGATTTTAGATATCTAATTGGTCTACACTCAAAAAATCTAGGAAGGGCCACACTGGCCCCTTCCGACTTCCTAGGTATACGGCAATTTTCAGTCTTTATAGTGTTAAATAAATATGTTAGGCCTTTCGCCATAGAAATGCATAAAATGCAGGGCTACTTATCCCAGCGCCACCTGAATTATTGTCTCAAACGATATTGGTGTTTTCTTAATATGACATTTTAATTCCTTACCTTTACCTCCATGCATTATACTACAATATAGCAAAGAAAGCAAAATGGCACCTCACATAAAATACGAATAATGTTCAAAAATAGAAATGTTCAAAATATATGCAAAACCTCGCTTTTGTTAAACTTTTTTCTGAAACATAAATTGTTATACTGGTTCAAATGTAAGTTTCCAGAAAATTGGATTTTACCCAAAAACTTTATTTAAAATTTTGCAAAAGAAACGTTTATTTCGGTTTTTATGACCCTTCGTGATTTATGTTTTAAAATAAGATAAAAACTCATATTCAGAATTTACGAGAGCGTTTTCAAATTATTTAATGTGGAAAATGCGCGAAATTTGTTTTAAAGTAAATGGGGGAAAATAAAGTTAAGTGAAAGAAAGAAGTTCCGTCGTAGTTATTTTTAAACTTTCAGGTTCTGGGAAGTAAATCCGTTTTGGCAGCATTTTAATGACTTTATTAAAAATCTGATGTAAAACAAGTATGGTTTTTCACACAAATGAACATATTTTGATATTGTGGCAAAACAAAAATTAAATATTTCTTACGACTTGTTTAAAGGTCATTCTTGTATGGTTCAAAATCAATAATCTAATTATTTTATTACTTTCTCTGCAATACATGGCAATGTATAGGGAAAATATTGGAATCATGCCGAAAATCGCAACTCGAGTTTTCGACGAATCTACGCGTTTCGAGACCTCTAGAGTACGTAAAAACTATTTTTAGCGTAACGTCTGTGTGTGTGTTTGTGTGTGTGTCTATCTATGTGTCTGTCTGTCTGTTTGTGCAGATTTTGTATCCACTCTAACTGAAAAACTAATCGATCGAATTTCATAAAATTTGGTAGGTAAGTCACGTGTGGGCGAATCTGGTGCTGATCCGTTTTGGGTAGGATTCGGGATAAAAGAACCCGCCTTTTTTTTGCGCAATGGCTCGCAAAATCCTGTATCCACTCTAGTTGAAAAACTAATAGACCAAATTTCACAAAATTTGGTAGATAAGTAGTAAGTGGTACGATTCGGAATAAAACAACCTACCTTTTTTTTGCAAAATGACCCTCAAAAATCGTCAAAATCTAAAATAAAAAACTACGTATACTCAAATATATCCATTAAATGCTTGTTCCATACGTAATTTTCAACGAGGAAAAGAATAAGATCAACCCCATTACACTAGGACTAGCTGTTCTCGAGATATTTTAGTTTTTTCTCTACGTCACCTTTGAAAATAAGTCCAGTCACCAAATGAGAACGAGAATTGAATTAAAAGTGAATTAAATTTAATTAAAATAAAGAGAACGTTGAGTCTGCAGGGAAAGTCATGTGCTGCCCACGTCAGATTTTTTATTTAAGAGGTCAAATCATGCCTGACAGCTACAATTCACCCATTTTTACCTTTTCTATAATACATAGTAATGAAAAAATATTGGAATCATGTGGAGAATCGCAGTTCGAGTTTACGACGGATCTATAAGTTTTCTGCCTTCTTTTTTTTATCTCATTTAAAGTCACTCTGACTGTGGTTGCGAGAGCCCTCCTTTCTCCTTCCAGTTCAAGATGTGGCAACCCGACATTCACGTCATAACAATGGCTGCCTGCTCAATATCTTACAAAATCACTAAACAACTCTCAGTAACAATAAAACTGTAATTAAATGCTCAGCTAATTCACAAAGTAGCGGATACTATTTTCAAAACACTAACGTATTTCACAATTCAATTTAGTTCGTATCACTTCGACTGATTTTTAACTGAGCGATGACACTTCAGGAACATTTCTCTGACTTAGATGGCTAAATATTTGGACATTTATTGCATCAACTTTGAAACAGACCCTAATTAAGCCGTATTTCCAGCTTGTCCCTGCTGGAAACTGTAAAAATGTGGGGGGTGGGGGGTTAGAAGAGTCATTCCAGACCCTCCAGAAGCCCTCGGTGACTTAGAAGGTTGGACACTTGTAGTGTCGACCACGGAATGAAACTTAACGTAACCAATTTTTGATTAAGACGACACATTGTACTCTACATTGTTACGTTATACATTGTTATTGCCATACGTTATACATTGTTATTGCTATACGTTATACATTGCTATTGCTATACGTTATACATTGTTATTGTTATACGTTATACATTGTTAAACAAAATAAAACTCACTTAGAGAGGTACACGTCAAAATTGTAAATTGATTTAAATAAATTAAAGACGAAATCTTCAGATTTTAAAAGTCATTTAATAAACATCCTATAAATGCACACATAGATTAAAAGCCAGATCGCTTTCGGGCATCACTATACCCTTCCTCAGTGGCATTATATGAAAATCGTACCAACAAGCTTAAACACTATCCACACTGATAGGCAAAATTTAAATATTACAAATCGGCAGCATTACAACAAACACGACAATGCATTAACATAAAAATATGAGCAAGATTGAGTTATGCATGGCGACTCGTTCTGGATTCCATGCGCGTCAAGCTCTTACAATGTTACCTCTGATTTTAAAATGAATTTCTTAATACATGTCATGCTTGATATAGAACTTTGTCCTTCTAATTTTGCATTATAATAGACTTCAATTTAAATTTCTTGCTCATGTTTTTATGTTGATGCATTATCGCGTTTGTTGTAATAATGCCGATTTGTAATGTGCACATTTTGAATATCGGTATGGATAGTATTTAAGCTTGTTGGTACGATTTTCATGTAATGCCAATGAGGAAGGGTATAGTGATGCCCAAAAGCACTCTGACTCTTAATCTATGTGTACGCTAGGGTGGAACGAAAAAATACATTTTTTAATTTCGATATGTAATAGTGATAAAAAGTTGTCTAATGCCTTTGTTAAGACAGTGTTAAAGTATGCTCACAAATATATATTTTAGAGTTGCCGCAAAAGAGTTGAAAATATGTATTTTTAAGTAGATTTTAAGAATTTTGATAATTTTGGTATAGTAAAAAAAATTATTTTAAATATCAAATGCCTGTTTTAAATATTTAAATTATACACATAAACTACTCTGTAGTAGATAATTACAGTTTTATACTGCAAAACTTTAATATTTCTGCTACTAAATCTTGCATCTTTTAAAATACATTTTTTAGATTTTAACAATATTTTGTAATAGTAAGGATTCGCCTTACTTATTAATTAAAAGCGTAGCAAAACATTTTTTAGTTCTGTAAATTAATAGCAGAAGCTGAACAGTAGGTGCACTGAAGTGACCTTGAGTTAGGCGGCATATCGTTAGCTGGTGTAGGGTGGGGGGAGAGGGAAGAGAAGCATGTAGTTGTAGCCAAAATGCATCGTCTTTTTGTTAGGTAAATAAAATAAATCTACTGCCATTGACCATCCATTCGACCTTCAACACCCCCCTTTTCTCAAGATCCGATCTACGCTTCTTAATATAATATATAGTTATGTAACTACTAGATTGATGATATTTCATAGTCATCAATATATGTTATATGTATGTGGGATTTTTTACGCAATTAGATATTTTTGAAATACATATTTATATTACATGTAGAAAGTATTATCAATGTTTAAGATAATGGATACTATATTTTTAAAAATCCGATGATTAGATATTTATTCATATCATCATATTTGTATTAAAACACTTGAAATGTAAATTTTTTATATTTACTACACTTTTCACGATATATTTCAGCTTTTATTATAAATAATATATGTATTATAATATTTTAATGATAGCCCTATGCATGTATGAGTAGAATCATTTAATTTCATTCTTCTAAAATTGTATTACGAATGATCTTATCTCCTTTTCGAATGATAAACGCGAACTTTCTAAACTTTATACACGTATCTCTATGTCTCCACTTCTTGACTTGTAAGCCAGTGACGTCACGCTTCAAGTTTCTCTCCCGGTCGAATAGCAACCCCCTTTCTCTGACCTACCTTATATTTAAAGTACCTTGGTTGTAGCAACGGTCACATGTTTCTGTCGTCATTCAGTGCAGGCAGACCAATCGTTTGGGTAGCAAGTGTTTTTATGCTGTTGTTTACTGGTTTTGTTACTTTCCTTATATACATAATGTATAAGGAAAGTATTGTGACGGGGTCGAAAATTCGAATTCGAGTTTTCGACGGGAGAGCACGTTTCAAGCATCCCTGATCACGAATCAAACATTTTTGAAGTGATGTCTGTGTGTGTGTGTGTGTGTGTGTGTGTGTGTGTGTGTGTGTGAAAGTATGTGTGTGTGTCAGTGAGTCTGTGGAGACGATAACTGACGAACGAATGGACCGATTCGAACCAAATTTGGTACAAAAATCACAATCCGTAAACACTGGAAGCCTATTGTTTTTATATGGAATCGAATGTTCAGAACCCCCCTAAATTTTCGAATGAAATTTTGAAAAAATCGTCAAAAAATCAAATCCGCCAATAAAGTTACGCAAATAGACATTTCTTATGTAATTTTTCATTAGGAAACGATTGGCATAAATTTTAGAACGCTAACATGGACCGTTCTCGAGATATTGTACATTTTTCAAAAAAATTATGAAAAATTCACATAAAAAAAAAATTCCTATTGAGAAACATGTTCACTTTTCATATGTAATACTATGCGATAAATTGAATGACATCATTCTCGTGGATCTAGCTCGTTCCATTCATGAAAAAATATTCTTTGAGTAATACTTTTGTATTTGAACGCCAATAGTCATTTATCTGCTGTAAGAATAACTTTTTTCTTAGTGCATAACGCTTGGCGAGATTTTGGCGATGAATTTGGCGGAATGTCGCCAACTTGGCGACTTTTTTGAAATGTTGCCAAATTAATGAAAATCTCGCCAAATGGATAAAAATGATGCTAAATCAATGAAAATGACGACTAATTGTAGAAAATTCAATATCTTGGAAAGAATGTTAGTATCTACTATAAGAAAAACCTATTTTTTTACTGTAAAAGTAGTAAATTCATTACATTATATAAGAAAAGTCATGTGTTGCCCACATCAGATTTTTTTGCCTTATGAATGTGTTAGCTTGAATATCAGTATAATAGTTTATTAGTTAATACTTGGTCTTTAGTGCGATTTCAGTGTCAAGACCAGTTCAGACAAAACAAAAGTTAGAATGCCCAATTTTTGGGCACCCTAAACAATTAAGTGATTTCAGTTTGCCAACTTATTGTGACATTATGAAATATTACTTTTATCTTCGACATGAGCTGAAACCAGACGCAACATCAAAAGAACCAACGGTGAGTGAAATATTAGATATTCTTATGAAGAAAGTTGAATCTTTTTGGTGGAAGCAGGTATTTCTGTAGTGTCTCGCATTCGCATGTCACAAATTGGAAAAACCTATCATGATAAATACAGAAATATTTTAAGATCAAAAGGTAGAAAAGGTACAGAAAAATATGATTCAATTGTAGCATCGTTTTTAAATGAAAGCAAACGCTTTTTTGATGTGGCAGCCTGTAAGTGCAAAGAATTTTCTGAATGTAAGTGCGAAAAAAGTAACTAAACTTGAACAAGAATTTTTACTTGACCAAAGAACAGTGAGAAAAATGATTATAAGTGGAGTTGATAAATTTATTTCAAAGGTTTTAACAAAAAGAGAAGAGAAGAAGCAGCAGGTAATACAGCAACAGTTGAAGTACAATCAAAAATTAGTAGTTCATGCTACTAGAAAAGCTGTAAATGTTGTCAATCAATTAGATCCTGAGCAAACTTCTAAAGGAAACTTAACATACAATCCTGAAAAGCCCTCTACTTCTTTTTTGGATTCAACTACAAGCGAACAAATGCCAGTTGAACTGCCAACAGTAGCAAGTGCCTGTCACCGAACTGGGGTTTCAGACAGAGTTGCTGTGGCTATCGCAAGTGCTGTTCTTAAAGATGTTGGAATGATTACAGAGGAGAATACAAGTAAGGTTATTGATAGGATGAAAATTTGAAGAGAGAAGACCAAGAATCGAACAAAAGAGATAGTAAGAAACTTTAACCAAGTTGGAGAAAATAAAATGTTATTCTTCGATGGAAAAAAAGATAAAACGATTGTGCAAGATAAACCTCTTTCCCCTGAATTACTCTGTAACACACAAGTGGTAGAAAGAGTTATAAAGCTTGTGGCAGAGTCATCACAAAGGGTCTGTGGTCCTGAAGCAAGAGTTGGCTTTGTTAAAGCAAAAATTGCTTCTCAAAAGATGATGCCAAAATTCGAGACCAAAAAACATTTTATCTAAGAGTCAAGAAAACTTGAAAATCAAAGAAATGTGAAACTAATAAACTAATGGAATATTATTATTATTTTTTAATATGTACTTTGTTTCAATAACATTGATTATTAATTATGTCATTACCTTTGTTCTATTTTCAATTATAGTGAGTTGGTAACTGTTCATTCGTGGTGAATGTTTAGGTTTAATTCCTTTCCAAAACCTCTTTAAAAAGCAAAAGACCCGAAACAATTGGAAAGTTCATTATTATTAATTATCAGTTATTTAAAAAAGTTTTAGATATTATTATTTTAAAAACTGTGTTTGAACAACAATTTGAAAGTAAAAAAGTAATTATAATATATCAATTTAAATTGGATTTTACATCTTGATTTTTAGTAGGTAAAAAGACCATTTATTTCACTTTTTCGGAAAATCAATGTAATATCAATGTAAATCAATGTAAATCAATGTATAAATTTAGAGCAACCAAATTTGATATTATTGTTATTATAGTAAAGAAGCAGCTATTGACTGCTATTAAAAACAATATTTGATTAAAACAAGAAAGATCAATCATGCTTAAAGCATTGATTATGAAACACTTTCCAACGTCAATGCAATTTTATTTAAAAAAGTCGAAAATGCAATACATTCCTCTGTGATATTTTAAAACTTATCACAATACTACATTGATTTATTATATTTGAAAACTTAAACCTTCATTGAAAAAAATGAACTTCATTCAAATGACGGCATTGAAATATAAATTGCCTGGTTTAAATATCTCTAAAATGCAATACATTCCACGGTAATATTTTTAAAACTATCATAATACTACGATAATTTATTATATTTGAAAACTTCATCGAAAACAACTGAAATAAATTCAAATGACGTCATAGAAAAAATAACACGCCTGGATCTCTCTATCAAAGCAGGATTTCATTCATTTCCTTCATCACAATACTATAATAATTTATTTTATTTAAAAATTAAGACCATGGAGCTACTATTCATAAACTCTATGCTTAAAACTTCATCGAAAAAAATCGTCCTTCTGTTTATAAAATCAATTAATATTTCATTCATATCAGCCATGCAGACTCCATGGACTGAATTATTTTGTGTTAAAGAAATACAGTAATTCTAATACAACTCATTCTACATATTTTGCTGTTTACATTTTACATAGGTGAAAAATAGGCTTAGTTGTAGAAATAATCAAATTTGAATGAGAATTTAAACTCAAATATATTGTCATTGTGTTGTTTTAGTATGTAGATGCACAGAATTTAAGCAAAAATAAAGTAGTTTTAGGACGGATGCAACACTCAATATGAATTAAAAAGAACTTTAAAAAATCACGATTTTGAAACAAGATGGATGCCATATATCATTTTGAAGTGGGTCATGTGATCGTTTCATATCATGGTCACGTGATCGTTTCATATAAGATGTGTCATTACTATTTTAATTTTTATTTAAAAAACTACTGAATATATTTCGCTGAATTTTTTTTTATATATTTTATGGAACAATTTGACTATTATCTAGAATTTTCGAAGCAATTTGTGAATTTTAAATCCGCTTAAAAAATGTTTGAAAAATTAGGTCCCATAGGGCTCAATGTATTTCATTTTTTCAACCCGGGTTCAATCCAATACCAATTGGGTGATATTATTCATTCATATGCTCATAGGTCCTATAGACCGTCTGAACAACATACTAAAATTTCATTTTGATTAAGTCATTTTTACGACAGTTATCGTGCTAACGGACAGACAGACAGACAGACAGACAGACAGACAGACAGACAGAATGAACAAAGTCCTTTTCAACTTTGTTGTAAAGTGTTAAAAATGTAAAAGTAAAGCAGTGAATAAAATTATAATTTTATGTTAAATTTGGATTTTTGTAAAAGAGCCCCTTATTTTTAAGGCTCTTGCCGCACCTCAAGATATAAATATAGAACGAAAAACTTCGTAATGTTATTATTAACATAAAAAGGCAACTTTTAAGTGCTATTAGAAAGTTATTTGCTGAAAACAAAATTTTGCCCTATATATTCGTTCCACCCTAGTGTACGCCTATAGGATGTTTGTTAAATGATTTTTAAAACCTAAAGGTTTTTGTCTTTAATTTATTTAAATTAAAATAAAACTTATTGAAAAACATCTGATGTGGGAAGCACATAACTTTTCCTATCTAATGTAAAGAATTTAATTTTTTCACAGTAAAATAAATAATGCATAAGCTCCAAGACAAAATGTTTTTAACGTTGAATTGTACATTTTTTTTTTGCTTTTACGGACGACAACATGTAAAAATTTTCAATTATCAAAATTGATTACATCTGCAATAAACAATATAGCTCATATATTAAAATATTTTAGTAATTTATTCATCCATTTGACGTAATTTTCGTTAATTTGGAGTATTTTTTGCAATTTTGACCATAGTGCCGTCATTCTGTGGCAAAGAATCGGCAAGCTGACTATACTTTGTTAAATTACTCGCCAAGTTCCTCAAAGTTATCGCCAAGCGTTACAGACAAATGAAGAGCAAGGACTTCCTTATATGTAAATGACTATTTGCTAATTCTTACGCCTCAAAATACAAAACTATTATCCAAAGTATCTTCTTTCGTGAATGGAACAAACTAAATTCACGAGAATTGTGTTAACAAATTTGTCGTATATATTTACATATTTCATAATAAGTGAAATAAAAAGCGAACATATTTCACAATAGGGAATACTTTTTTTTTATTTCATGTGATTTTCTTATGTACTTGAAAAATGTGCAATATCTTCAGAACGGTTCATGCTAGTGTTTTAAAGATTATGTTATTCGTTTTATAATGAAATATTACATAGGAAATGATCATTTACATAACATTATGAAAAATTTTGATTTTTTCAAAATTTCATTCGAAAATTTAGGGATCTTCCAAACATTCGATTACGTTAAAAATCAGTAGTTCCAGTATTCATTGATTGTATTATTTGTACAAAGTTTCATTCGAAATGCTCCATTTGTTCCTGAGATATCGCATTTACACATACACAGCCATCACCTCAAAACCGTTCGATTCAAATTTAGGGATACTTGAAACTTCATCGAAAACTTTAATTCGAATTTTCGACCCCGTCACAATACTTCCTTATACATTATACAACGTATATAAGTAATGTAAAAAGGTTAAAATTTCATTTTTTTAAAGTGTTAGTTTTCCAATCTTTGACAGGCTAAAATTCTAATCAAGTAATAATCCTCTATGAAAATGCAACTGTATTGCATTCATCTTCTAAACAATTCTTTTATAATTAAAATAACGCAATAGGAATTCAAAATTAATTAATTATTCCAATTCAATAATTTATCCGCTTGGAACAGAATGCACTTTTAATATACAATACTTGGAACAGGCACAATTTTCAATAAGCGCCTGTTTACAATAGAAATCCACTAATTTCATTTACCGTGTTTGATGCAGAGAAACATACATCAAAATTTAACTGTTATAACTTTTATAGTTAATTTAATTTCCCTATTAATAGTTAACAATTTTCCTATCTTATTACGCAACATTCCCCTTCTACTCTAAATTGCCAACTGATTTTAATTAATTACTTTGAAGTATTAAATGCCTTATGTCTTTTCCTATAATAATCCTCCTTTGAAATTATAATTGCATAAATATTTTCTACTGGAACTTTTCCATTGTACTTTTAATGTCTCGTATTTTCCAAGGAGCATATTGAATTATAAAGTCGGTATGAAGACGTATAATTAAATGGAATTAATTATTACAATTAGAGGATTTAATTAAATATTCAAATTAAATTAATTTGATTTTATATATATATATATATATTCAATTCATGCGTGAAAACCATTCTTTATAGGATGTTTAACTGTTATTTATATACTTGAATTTTAATCAATATTAGAGCAAAATATATATTATTTTATTAGCAACACTGAGATGTTACTTAAACACATATAGATATATTCTATACAATAATTTAAATGATTTTAAGGACATTTTAAAGCTAATTTATTTTATTTTCGCCAATTTTTGCACAACAAAGCATTTTGGGACTTTTTGCATTTATATGTGGACATGTTTTGTAATGGTTACCGTTTTTTGATACTCTTAAAAGTTGCATACTTAAACAAGTATAATACTTAAACAAGTATTTAATAAGTATTATAAAGAACTGCAAATCTTTCTTGGAGTTTGTAAAGAGAGCAAACATACTGTCTCTGACCTGTGGAAGAGTCAAAACCCCATCGAAACAACTTTAGTCAATTTATTTGCTTGTGACTACTTCCGTTAAGGATGTACAAGAAATACGTTTATTGTGGTACTAGAAAATGTGCCTGGCATTACCCGGAATTTAAAGCAAAAACTAATTTTTCATCCATTAAGTTTAAAGAAAAAAAAGGAATGAAAAACCCGCTGTGCGAGAACATAGTGTAATATGCCTTACATTTACATAAGCAGTTAAACACACCAGACATAACACCAGACATAACACGTGACCGGTTCATGCATGCTATTTCATGGCAAGTTCTTGTTGCCATTGCGGTTACTGGCTATTCCATGCTCACAAACACACAAGGTCCATGGATGTCGGTATCTGCAATTGTTTTGTGTTTTAGTACGATTCTAATCCAATTTTTACACAAATAAGTGCGAAACTGATCCCTGTATGCTAGTATCTGCAATGAGGGTGTCTTCCACATTTTGGGGAATGCCCCTTATAGGCGAATTTTGTGTTTAATAGTTTTTAAATATTTTGTGTTTTATAGTTTTTAATTAATTTATGTTTTATCACGATTCTGATCGAATTTTATACAAATCGGTTCTTTGGTGACTGAAAATATTATCACAGAGATTCCATTTTCATATGATCGGAAAGGTCGAGAAACATTGTTTCTAACGATTTTCGAACTGACTTGGTAGGATAATACCTTCAGATTTATTTTTTTAAATACATCGAAATTTACATTTTTTAAAGTTATCTCATACTTATTTCCCCCGTACCCCAATAAGCAAGATTAACACAATTCAATTCTTTGCAAAAAGCTTTGTGCCTATCTTCGCACTCAAACATTATTTTAATTAATACATTATTTTATTTTCAATGATTTTTTAGTCAAACGCATAAATATTGAGATTTTCGATCAAGTTCGAGGAAGGCTTTTATTTCATTTTTTTTCGTCGGTCGACGGCGCATGTCCAACTCACTCCTACAAATAATCTTATCGTTTCTCTCTATTTTGATTTCTGTGGTTGCGAAGCGCATAGGAAATTGAGGCAATTCTGCAAGTGTATTATTTAAGTAGAGGGCGCTTATTTAGGACCCGGATAACGCCATGTAATTCGTCCTAGTTTTACATGACTTTGCGAGTTTCATATTTGACCCGTCTTAAATGGGCGATGTACTCAGATTTTCTTCTTTGGAGGGGGGAAAGTGTTTACTCCATTTTGTCTACCCCTAAAGTAAGCACCCATCTGATTTCACTTTTTTATGCGCTAGCCTGCATGGAATAGCCGAGACCTTCAATGGCAGCAAGAATACTTCATATGTGCCACAATTTTGTGCACCGACGGGATTCATATCTAGTATATAATTTAATATAAGACATAAAAACTGATATTATTACAAACGTTCGAAATAAACCCTGTTTATAAATTCTTAAATGCTACTTTACGTGTTTTTACCTGACTCAAACAAATGAGCTGTCCTTCAGCCTCAATTTTAATTACAATCCATCCCGCGCCGAACAGCTAAATTACATTATTTACAAACGCACTAACTTCTAAACCTAAAGCAACGAGTAATTTAAAATTACGACTAAATAAAACTTAATTTGTTGTCAATGACATTGATGCGTGCATTCCAGATTTTATATGGAGAGAGCTTCCCGGTATCAAATTTTATTAAGGAAAACAGAATCTTTTTAATTTTCTGTAATTAATTTCGAAATAAATTACACAGGACGTTTATAATAAGCCCTCCGGAGCTAATTATGACTTATTACGCTTCACGGATGTTAAATAGATTCAAGGAATTCACTGTTTAATTGATATCTTGTTAGCACTGGAAATTCAATTATCGAATTGCATATTTGAATTTTTCTGAATATGAGAGAAGGTGCAGTATAAGCCTACGCAACAGTTTATAATTAAATCATTTCCAAGTTTAAGAGACGTGAATGAAGCAAGAAAATAATTAGTTCATAACTTAGAATTTGTCAAGTAGTATTTATCTGATTTTCAAACAAATAATATTTCTGAGAGTTTGTACGTATTAAGAAATTTATCTTTTAAATAATATACATTTTTACTTTTGCTATTACATATAATTATTGAAATATATCAGCCTGTTGTATCTATGTCTATACTAATTTTTAAGCTCTTGTCAAAGACAGAAAAACAAACACTTTTAAAGAGTTTAATTGCAACTTTGTACTTACTTTGTGCTTACTTCCTATACTATGCATGTACATCTTTGTACATACATAGTGTAGGGAAGACATGCATAAAGAAAGTATTGCGACAGGTTTGACAAATCAAATTTTTGTTTTCGACGGACAAGCACATTTAAAGCATCCCTGAATTCAAATCGCACGGGGGATGATTTTAGGGCGACGTCCGTGTGTGTATTAAGATAGTGTGTGTGATCGGATGCGATATCTCAAGAACAAATGGAGTACTTCAAACGTAATTTAGTACGGTTATTACAATCAATAAATACTGGAACTCTGTCGATTTCAAAAGTAATCGAATGTTCGACCCCCCACCCCACACACACACCACCACCACTACAATTACCCTCAATTTTGGAATTAATTTTTGTAAAACACATTAAAAATATTATAATGATCAATAATGATAAATAAACCATATCAGACGTAATTTTTCATAATAAAATGAATAACATAATTTTGCTTAACGATTACTTGAATTGTTCTGGCGGTATTGCATGATTTTCGAATGATTTAAAAAAAGAATCATTAAAGTATCAGGATCTTTAACACTATTAAAGAAATAAATATTTTATGGCTAATTTTTTATTAGAATGACACAGCGTTTAGAATGCTAATGTGAACCATTTGTGATATTGCACATTTTTCAAATAAATTTTTCAAAAATATTACATAAAATTAAAAATAAAAAGTAATTATCATCAAATATATTCACTTTTCATATGCAAATATGTGCACTTTCCATATGCAATAATATGCAACAAATTTGTTAGCATCATTCTCATGGATCTAGTTCGTTCGATTTACAAGAAAAGTTATTTTTTGTAATAATTTTGTATTTTGACACCAAAAAATTCGCCAATAATAATTTATTTCATGGGATGTTAATTAAATGTTAAATGCATTTGAAGGGAGATTTTACAGAGATGTCATTCTATACGATATATTTCCAAAAGCGCTACATTTCAATATATGCGGTGTTAATTAAATACCTAAAATATTGTGATGTGGATCTTGCATACCATTTTGCTGTGACAGAAGTAAACTTATTGCATTATGTAGGATGTAACGTTCTCATTACTCATATAACCAGCAGCATCGCTAGTTTCGTTTTCACGAAGACTGCCTGTGTTACACTGTTCTTTCCACGTGCTGCTACATGACATTTGTTGCATGTCGCTAGGTGGCATTTGTTGCGTGCGGCAAGGCTAATTAAATTATGCATCTGTTGCTTGATTAATTCTGGATGTTGGCAATTCTGGTTCAGAGTATTTAGCAGTGAGTTTTCCGGAAAGGAATTAGCTTCGCTCTAAAATCGGATTCGTTAGTTTCGTAAGCAAGCCAGTATCGCTTATGGAGATTAACTATACGTTTTGGTGATAGCCTTATTAGATTCGAGCTTCGAGAATGTTAACTTCGTTTTGATATACCTTCAGCTTCGTTAAAACCCAAATGTTTGATTCGATCTCCAGCTTCGTTTCGATATGGTTACATGTCGGCTCCGTTCTTCGAGTTTCAAGGTAGTTAATTGCGAGTTCTAGAATGTTGAATGTATTTTGTCCTTGCACTTGTTTGGACGTCTATATTTTCGTCTATATTTTTACACTGAGAAGGAAATCCAATTGATTTCCGAAAAGTGCTTATGCTCATTTATCTTAATTTACGCTGCAACTTACGTTGTAAACCCGTTCATCATTAGCAATCATGAGTCTTTCTTGAGATATTAGACTTTTTTCCCATAATGAGCATACCATTTGAAAGTATTTAGCGATTTCAATGAAATTTGACATGGTTACTTTAATCTGTAACAGAAGTGTCGGCTTGGACCCCTAAAAGGCCCTCATCTAGAGGGTTCTAGGGCCCCCCCCCCCCCCCGAGAAGCCATGCGTCTCTTCGGGAAACAACCACACCCCGCATAGACCAAGCCGACACTGGATGATCCCGCTGATTTTTAGCAAGCTCGAGTTCTAAGAAAGCTCAGCTTTATTTTGTTGTTTTCAGACAATACCGATATTTGTTAACTTGAGGGGAAAGTCAAGCGTTGGACAAATCATAATTTTTTTTGCACCAAATTTAATCAACTTCATTGAAAGTCGTTAAATGTCAAATTTTATGAAAATCGGTTGAACAGTTTTAAGCTGCTGTGGATACACGCATTGCACAGAGAAACACGTAAAGATTATCATGCACACGCATACAGATATTAAATGGTTTATTCGTGTTCTAAGTGCCCGAAACGTGAATATTCGTCCAACCGAATTTTCAATTTCAACACCGTGTTAATATTGTGCCTTTCGACACGCATTTGTTCCGAAAGTAAAATATTTTTTTTTATTTCAATGCACCAAGAATATAATGAAATATTAGAGTAAAAAATACTTATAAATATATGCAAATTAAAGTCTGCAATGTTTGATCGAATTTTATTCTAAATATTACGAACATAAAGTTGTTTTGTTTTATATCTCGCGCAATTCATTGATAACCGGCAAATTAATTGGTTTTAGTTTTTTTGCGTTAGAAAAAGTTGTAGAAACCCATTTAAAAAGTTTTTTAATTAAAATAATCCTTCGCGTTGTTAAATCGTTTAGGTGATATAGATTTTAATTATATTCTATATTTTAATCTTATTTGCTGTTAATTTACTATTTTTTAATGCTTATAGGGTGTTCATTATGAAAATTTGCAAAAGTTTAAAATATTAGAATTTTATTTTCATTCTACAACGAAATTGCAAAGTTTTTGATTAGAAATATATCAAACTATTTATCAGTATATATTTTATTGCTTTGAATATCAAATCTATATATCTCCATATCTCTAAATTTATGTATATAAGTACTCTCTCTTGCTTTTCCTCTCTATCTTTCTATCTTTTATCTCTCCCTTCTTTATCTTTCTTTCTAGCTATTTATGTTTCATTTTTTTTTTCTCTCTTTCCCACTCATTCTTTTTCCTTCTCTCTTACTGTAATGACAAAGATAACGATGAACAATGAGCATGATTCTAGCATTTCAATAAATTTTATGTTATTACAGAATAGTTCTTAGCAAATGAAATGGCAAGAAGCCTCAAATAAAGTCATATATTTTACAGTGCTTTGAACAATGTACCTAGTTAACCAGACGTCAAAGTGATGTTAAAACTCTCAATTTATTGGGGCATCATAAAAGTTAACCACATACGTCAAACAAGCTACAAATCTCAGCTGACCAAGATGACCCCCTGGCAGTTACGCCCCATGATTTCCCTAGCCAATGAGAGCAGACAAGAAGCTACAAGGTAGCAAGAAAGTTACTAAATTTTAAAGAAACTCTTAAAAGTTTTATTGATGAACAATCACAAAAGAAGGGCTGAAAATGTAAAATAATTATGAGTATCCCGAAAAAGATGAACATGTGCGCGATCTGAGGCTAGTTCCTGGCCAAGTACGCCGACTATAGGCTATATGATGTACAACCGAGATATTATCAAGTATGGCAACATTTATCCCGCATGAGATCCATTTTAATCAGTAGTAAAAAATTATTGTCGTAAAAAAATGGTGTTTGTCACCACACTTCGAGTTTCCGAAAAGATTAATAACATATAAAATGTTTTTGTAGTAGCAGTTATTATTAGATGCTTTTAAAGAAAAGTTTTTGTAATTTTGAAATATAAGTTTAAAATGCAAGATAGTTTAAATAAATAAAAATAAGTAAAGATGACAACGTGTCATCATTTTAGTATCCAATATGTTTATTGCTTTCCTTTTAGGATATTTAGTTCTTTTTAGGTGCAGTCGGAAAGCAGAAAAGGTGGGTTATGTATCGGTTTACAACTACAATCGTTACTATACGATCCTAATATTTCTTTCACAACTAGCCTTTTCTAAATAAAGCCTCCGCCTTAGTACTTTTCACCACACTTACTTTCTTCTTTTCTCTTTCTCTCCTTTTCTCATTCCATCTTTGATTTTCTCGTTTTCATTCTCTTTGACTCTATTTCTCGATTTCTATCTCTATTTTTTTTCACTTTCTCACTCGCTCTCTTTATATTTCTCTCTCTATTTATCCCTTTATTTCTGTCTTTATCTTTCTTTTCTTCTCTCTTTCATCATTTCTCTCTCTCTTCTGTTCTTTTTTCCACTTTTTATTTACCTGTTTCTCCCTTTTACTCATTCGCCCTTTTATCCTTCTCTCTCTTTTTCTTTTTCTTCCTCTACCTTTTAGTCTCTTTGGCTCATTTTCCCCTTTCTCCCTTTCTCTGTCTTTCTCTCTCTCGCTTTCTTCATATTTATCTCTCTGTTTATCCATTTTTTCTGTCTTTGCCTTTCTTTTATTTTACTTTTCCCCCCTCTATCTTCATCTCTCTGATTCTCCTTCCATCTATCTCTATCTCTGTTTTTCGCATTCTCCTTCTTTACCTTCTATCTTTCTTTACTTTCCCTTTCTCTATCTTTTGGTCTCTATCTCATTTTTCTCTTACTTTTTTTTCTTCTTTTCTCTCTCTTTTTCCCGCTCTATATATTTATCTTTTCTTTTTCTCCCTTTGTCTCCTTTTTCCTTTTTATCCATTTGTCTCGCTTTTTCTTTTTCTTCCTTTGTCTCTCTTTTTCTTTTTCTCCCTTTGTCTCTCTTTATTGGTTTTACTCTCTTATTTTTCATCTTTATCTCCCTTTCTCAAGCTATCTTACATTAGTTTTCTTGCTCCGTATATTTTTTTCTCCTTTTCTTTTTGCTTCTCATTTTCCCTCTATTTTTCTTTCTTTTTATGTCTCTCTTTTACTTTTACTTTCTCTCGATTTCTCTCCCATTCTCTCTTCTTTCTTACTCTCTCTCTCTCTCTCTCTCTCTCTTTTCTCTATGTTTACATTTATTTTCTATTTCTCTTTCTTTCTCTTTTTCTTCTTTCTCCTTTCCTTCTCCATTCTTTCTTTCCCTTTCTTTCATTGTCTCTATTTCTCTCCTACATAATTTTTATTTTCCTTTGAATACAGTACAGGATAAGAAAAACATTGGAATTAAATAGAAAAATGGAACATAAGTATTTAACGGGTTTATACGTTTCAGATACTCTAGAGAAAGAAAAAATGTATTTTAGCGTAATGTATGCATGTGTGTGTGCTTCTGTTTTCGGTCTCTCAACTGTACGTATTCTTTCTAACGCAATAAACTATTCGACAAAAATTCGTAAAATTTGGCAGAAATCTGATATGGGCCGCACATGACTTTCCTTATATAATGCAATGAATTTACTTTAACAATTAAAAAAAATCTGATGTGGCCAACACATGACTTTCCTTATATAATGCAATGAATTTACTACTTTTACAGTAAAAAAAACGTTATTCTTATAGTAGATACTTATATTCTTTCCAAGATATTGAATTTTCTTCAATTAGTCGTCATTTTCATTGATTTAGCGTCATTTTTATCAATTTGACGAGATTTTTGTTAATTCGGCAACAATTAAAAATGTCGCTAAGTTTGCGACATTCCGCCAAATTCGTCGCCAAAATCTCGCTGAGCGTTATAGACGGAGAAATAAGTTATTCTTACAGCAGATAAATGACTATTGGCGTTCAAATACAAAAGTATTACTCAAAGTATCTTTTTTCATCAATGGTACGAGCTAGATCCACGAGAATGATGTAACCAAATTTATCGCATGGTATTACATATGAAGAGTGAACATGTTTCTCAATAGGATAATATTTTTTTAATTTTATATAACTTTTTGATAATTTTTTTGAAAAATGTGCAATATCTCGAGAACGGTTCATGTTAGCGTTCTAAAATGTATGTCAATCGTTTTCTAATGAAAAATTACATAAGAAATGTCTATTTGCGTAACTTTATTAGCGCTTTTGATTTTTTGACGATTTTTTCAAAATTTCACTCGAAAATTTAGGAGGGTTCTGAACATTCGATTGCGTATAAAAACAATAGGCTTTTTACAATAGGCTGTTTACGGATTGTGATTTTTGTACCAAATTTCATTTGAATCGGTCCATTCGTTCGTCAGTTATCGTCCCCACAGACTCGCTGACACACGCACACACACACACACACACACACACACATACTTTCACATACACACACATACTTTCACACATACACACACACACACACACAGACATCACTTCAAAAATGTTTGATTCGTGATCAGGGATGCTTGAAACGTGCACCCCGTCACAATACTTTCCTTATACATTATGTATATAAGGAAAGTAAAAATGTTATTCTTATAGTAGATACTTATATTCGTCCCAAGATATTGAATTTTCTTCAATTAATCGTCATTTTCATTGATTACGCATCATTTTTATCCATTTGGCGAGATTTTCGTTAATTTGGCAACATTTAAAAATGTCGCCAAGTTGGCGACATTCCGCCAAATTCGTCGCCAAAATCTCGACAATGGACGGAGAAATAAGTTATTCTTACAGCAGATAAAAGACTATTGGCGGTCAAATACAAAAGTATTACCCAAAGTATCTTTTCTCGTGAATGGAATGAGTTAGATCCACAAGAATGACGTCACCAAATTTATCGCATGATATTACACATGAAAAGTGAATATGTTTCATAACAGATAATATACTTTTTTCAATTATGGGATTTTTTGGTAAATTTATTTGAAAAATGTGCAATATCTCGAAAACGGTTCATATTAGCTTTCTAAAATTTATGTCAATCGTTTTCTAAGAAAAAATTACATAAGAAATGTCTATTTGCGTAACTTTATTAAAGTATTTATTTTTTGATGATTTTTTCAAAAGTTCACTCGACAATTTAGGGGATTCTGAACATACGATTGTGTTTTAAAGCAATAGGTTTCCAGTATTCACAAATTGCGATTTTTGTACCAAATTTCATTCGAATCGCTCCATTCGTTCTTGAGATATCGTCCCCACAGACTCACTGACACACACACACACACACATACAGATACTTTCACACACACACACTCACAGACATCACCTCAAAAATGTTCGATTCGTGATCAGGGATGCTTGAAACGTGCTCTCCCGTCGAAAACTCGAATTCGAATTTTCGACCCCGTCACAATACTTTCCTTATACTTTATGTATATAAGGAAAGTAAAAAGATCAGTCATGCATAAAACATTGATTAGGAAAGACTTTCTAACTGATATGCAATTTTATTCACATTTTAAACTTCTTCAAAATTTGCCATCGACTAAATTAATCTTAAAACTCCATCGAAAAAGACAATGTTAGTTACACAAAATGACCTTTATTCAAATGACGTCATTAAAAGTGTTAATTGTTTTGATGCTTTTGTAGTTAATATTACGTCTCAATTATAATATTTCAATATTATAGAAACAATACTGTTCGCTTATCTCATGTTAAATTAGTTCTACGAAATTGCTGTAACTATGGCAAACCATTTAATTTTATAAATCGTCTGCCACTCTATGTAAAATTAAAGAATATTTCATTTATCACTTATATTCCAAACTCCAGATATAAATAATTTTGCTTGAAAAAATTTCAGAAAATCTAATGAGACTCACCTTACAATCTCTTGATTTGTTTACATTCTGTATGCTATAGTTTTGCTTTAAAATTAGGCTTCGTTGTAGGAATAAAGGAATGATTATTAAAAATAACATATATTGTAAGATGGCACAAGATTTAGATACACAGATAATACGCAAAAAATAACCGATTTATGATGAATACTACACTAAATGTAAATTAAAATGATATCTAAACATCTACGGTTTACACATCAGTAAAAAGGGAAACCATATTTGATTTTGTAATGAGTCACGCGATCTCGTCTTATATCGGTGCATATAATATGGGTATAATTATTATTTCAATTTTTATTTAAAAAGCGACCCAACACATTTTGCTGAACATTTTTTAACACATTTTAGATGTAAATTTAAATATTTTCTAAAATTTTTAAAGCAATTTGTGAATTTTAACTCTGCTTAAAATAATTGGGTGATATTATAAATTTTCCTTCCCAAGCAATCCACAGACCGTCTCGACAACATACTAAAAGGCCATTTCGTTAAAGTCATTTTTACGGAAGCTATCGTGCGAACGTATAGACAGAATGACCAAAGTCATAAACACTTTTCAACAATATTGGAAAGTGTTAAAAATGGTTTTATATGGAAATAGCCCGCAAAAATTCTCAAAATATAAAATAAAAGACAAAGTATTCCGGTATGTGTTGATTAAATACTTGTTTTATGCCTAATTTTTTATCACAAGATAACTAAAAATAATGCACTGGTTTAAAACATAAAATGCAGATTAAATGCAAAATTGAACTAAATTAAATACAATTGATCCTTGGATTCAATTTACCTGTGAGATAGAATGTAATAGTTATATATCTTTCCTGGATGTTCTAGACATTCGCAATGAAAATTAATTTATAACCACTTAATGGTAGGCATTTTGCTGTTCCATTACTCCTCATAATAATTGTTGTTGTACTCATAAAAATATTGTCGAATTCAGTACTTAATGTCTATCACTCTAATTGTGCTCTACTAAATTGTGCTCTACTTCTGATTTATTAAAGTCTGAGCTGGATGATTTAAAAGCTGTCGCCATACACAGGTCGTGGATTCCCGCCGAAGATTATTGATCTAGTTTTTTTTTTCCAAATTTTCTAAGCCATAACGGGGAAAGAAAGATCCTGTTAAAACTTTTAGCTATATTCCATGCTGTCATTTCTATCTTAAAATTAGCCATAAAGGTGCTAGAATTCTCAATAAATTTAACGTCAAAGGTTTTTTTTACTCCCTTTTCAATAACATTAAATTTTCTTCGCTTATGGATATTTTTTTATCTATATTCTATGCTTTACATACATCTTAATTCGTGAATCCGGCGCATTAGCGGTCGATTTCGCGATGTCTTCTATAGACTAAGAAAGCTATGCACATAAAACGTACATTGGACAAGACAGATAAAATAGACATAGGGCCACAAATTTTTGTTAAGACAGTTCTAAAAAGGTTCACTCCAGTACAGAAGACCAAGATGTGTTCCAGGATCTCCTCTTCCGCAGAGCAAACAAGGCACTTGTTGGAGTCAGCTAGGTAAAATCTATTCAACTAGGACTGGGTGACTATGTGACCTATCCTAGCCTTAGGGGCAAAAGTGTCTTCATTGCTATCCTAAAATTAGTCATAAAACTGCTATAATCCTCAATAAATTTGACGTCAATTTTTTTCTACTCCCCTTTCTATAAAATTAAATTTTCTTCTCTTAAGAATCTTACTGAAAAGTTAAGTAATTGGGGCGTTTATCAAATTCCTTGCCAATGTGGACTATCCTACATGGGTCAAACTAAACGCGCCTTAAAGTAACGCTAAAAAGAACATCGAAATGTGTAAAAAAAGCAGAAATAGAAAAAATATTCTATCGCTAATCACTGTTCAATGACTAGTCACCGATTTGACTTTTCTTCTGCCTCCATCTCAGAAGTGATTTTCAATCTTCGATATGGATTCCTTTGAATCGTTTCACATTAACAAAACTCCGCTAATCTAGCTAATGATTTGTCACTGACTCCATATTTCTCCAAAGTATGGCATGACCACGTCTAATGTTTTGTTTCTTTAATTTCATATTCGCTGTCTTTCATTTTTTTTCCTCGTTGCGCGCCATGTTTTTATTTCCTTGTTATCTTTTTCCTGTGTTTTATTTCTCATTGCTACTATATTGCGATGTCATTCAGTTATTTCAGTTTAAGCGGCATGACCTTATGCTTATTTGGTCGTCCAGGTTGGGATTTTTTGCATTGGAGAAGAATATCCAGTTGATTACTGAAACATACGTATGCATTTTTATCTCAATGCTTGCTGCATTTTGCTTTGCGAACTATTTCATTATTGATTATGACCAAATTTATGGCTTTATCAACTAATTGCTTTATCAACTTGCTTATCAACTACATGGCTTTATCAACTAATAGCCACATTGCTCTGGAATAAGCAGCTCTGGAGATATATCAATTTTTTATTTCAATTTTTTATTTCAATTTTTTTATTTCAATTTTAGTGCGCTAGTGACATTTCAAAATGCGCAAAAACATCAGATGAAAAATAAAACGTTTCAGAACTATGAATTAGATACAATTTCAACTTTGCATTTCAAGCGTTGATTTGTACGATAAAACTTAAAGCACGGCATTATGGAATGCTTGAAAAAAAAATGAATGAGTATATAGTAAAAGTGTGCTGCAGCTTAAATCACATTTCCTCTTTTCAATATGCAGAATATAATGCATTACTTGCCCTACATGCATGCTGTAATGTATTGGAACAGTATGATGACGATGTCGAAAATTCGAATCTACGGAAGAACCTGTTTCAGGTATCCCTAAACATGAATCCAACGCTTTTGAAGTGTGTGTGTGTGTGCATATGTGCCTGTATATATGCGATACCTCAGGAACAAATGAAGCGTTTAAAAAAAAATGGTACAAATAATACGATCAGTGAATTCTGGACGCAATCGAATGTTCGGAAAACATCCAAATTTTTGAATGAAATTTTGAAAAAATCCTTAAAAACCAGAACCTTTAATGATAATGTTAAAGGCCATGATGGATTATTATTTCTGATGAAAAAATGATTATTTCTCGTGTATTTTTTTCATTTTAAAACGAACGACGGAAACTTTAGAAAGCTAGCATGAATCGTTCTCGAGATTTTGTATATCTTTCAAATAAATGTATCAGAAAATCACACAAATTAAAAAGTATGAGATATTATGAAATATGTTCATTTTCATATATAACATTATGCGATAAATTTGTTAACACCCTTCTTATCGATCTAGTTAGTTCCATTAACCAGAGAAGATACTTTGGGTAATAGTTTTGTACTTTGACCCCAGAATTCGTCAATAATTATTTATATATAGGATCATCGATCTCCTCAATTTTCTGTAACGTATGGCGATGTATTTGACGCCAGTGTATACGTCTAATTCAGCGAAATATCGGCGACTTTGCAATATTTCGCCTCAGATTGACGAAAATGTCGCTAAAAGTGCAAAAATGACGCGAAATTAACAAAAACGGCACCAAATTGATTAATTAATTTTTTAAACATTTTAATATATGGCCTATATTGCTTATTGCGAATGCTATCAATATTGAAAATTTTCAAGTTAGGACTATACGAAATATAAGTTTATTAGATAGTTCGAAATAGTTTTGCATGCTGTTATCCGGTAAGCGCCAAATGTACAATTCAACGTCAAGAACAGTATGCGTCGGATCTTATACATCATATTTTCACTGTGAAAGTAGTAAATTCATTGTATTAATAATATAGTGAAAGTTATTTTCTGCCCGTATCAGAGTACTTTTATTACTTATTTTATTTTCTCTTGTAAAACTCTAATGCACTAAATTTACTTGAGTTTACAATTAAAAACAACTTTTCAAATAAGATTTTCCTTTTCCAGAAAATTTTCTTCCTTTTACTCGAATTTTTCTAAAGTGGATTAAATTCGAACTTTTTAAGTGGATTAATTTCCCTCTTTAATGTCAACTATGTTATTTACATTGCAAGTGTTTTATATAAATTAAAAAATAAGTTTAAAATCTGATATCATAAAGCATTCATTATATTTTAATTTTCATCATTTGATTGTAAATAAAATGAAAATATCGTGTCCAGTGTTAAGGTGGACAATAGATGAATAGGATAATTGCAGATTATTACTTCTTAGCATAATGTAACGGAGTTAAAATTTCAAATACGAGTTTTGGACGAAGAGCATGTTTCAAGCTGAACGTTTTGTTCAACTCAAATGGAACATTTTAAAAGTAATGTCTGTGTGAATGATGTGTGTATATGTGTATGTTAGTGTGTATCTTAGTGCTTGTGTCCGTGAGCCTGAGAACACGATATCTCCCGAACGAATGAAGCGTTTTAAACTAATGTAGTACAATTATTACAATCAATTAATACTGAACCCTTTATTTTCAATACAATCAAATGTTCGAAAGACCAACTTTTAATGAATTTTTGAAATCTATTAGAAAATCATTGAAACGTTTATGACTTTCTAAAAAAAATTCCCGATTTTTTAAAAATTTATTATTTTTAATAATGATAAATAATTGATCATTTCAAACGTAATGTTCAATTTAAAAATGAATGATGAAAACTTTGGAATGATAACATGAACTATTATCAAGATATAGGATATATACAAATGAATTTTTAAAACAATCATTAAAAAATATATTCTCTAACATTGTAAGATAAATAATCAATGCAGATGTAGTTTATTCATTGGAAAACATACAGTATTGTGGCAATTAATTGAGAAATGTCATTTTTTTCGTTTTATCACACGTAAGCTTAGGAAGAAGCACTCCAAATTAGCTCAGAGTTCAAATTGCAGTTATTATCAAAGTAGCAGGTGTTCGTATGCACCTGGTAAGTAGCAGGAGTTCAAATTCCTCCGCCAGGTGGCAGGTGTTCCGCAGTGGTAGTTTCTCAGTTGTTGAGGGGCTCATTAGCGTCATGGATATCAGCGCGGAAACACGTGCTAAAGTGATTGCGCTTAGAGAACACACTTCTAAGACGTTCGAGGAAATAGGTAAAATATGTGGAGTGAGTACAGCAAGTGTCGGGAGGATCTGGAAGCGGTTTCAGGAAACAGGAAATGCTGGAACCAACCGCTCTGGAAGATGCGGCCGAAAAAGATCAACTTCGACTCATGACGACAAAACTTTACATCGAATGAGTGTTAAAAATCCTCGATTTACCAGTTTTGACCTGTCTAAGTCCATGGTGGCAGCTGGTGTTGATATTGCACCTTCAACAGTGCGATACAGGCTGTTAGAACGCGGACGGAGAGCACGTCGACCGTACAAGAAGCAGCTTCTGACGCTTCGCATGAAGAAAAAAAGGTTGGAATGGGCAGGGAAACACAAAACAAGGACTGGGAGAAAGTTCTCTTTTCTGACGAAACACATTTTGTGGTTCAGGGATTTAGATCTATGTCCGTGAGAAGGAGCCAAGGAGAACCTCTCAATCAGCACCACATCAATCAAGAACCCAAGCATCCGCCCAAAAAGATGTTTTGGGGTTGTTTCAGCGTTTTGGGGACATAATCTCTTGTTCCCGTAGAGGGAATGATGAACAGTGCCAGTTACGAAGTCATATTGACCCGAAAAGTGCTTCCAACCATGGCTAAACTGTGGCCGAACGGAGATTGCGTTTTCCAACAAGACAGCGCGCCATGTCACACTTCGAAGCAAATCAAAAACTTTTGCTCAAAAAAAAATATTACCCTACTGGATTGGCCCGAGAATTCACCAGACTTGAATGCCATAGAAAATTTGTGGGCTATTGTCAAAAAACGGCTTCACAAATTTGACTGTACGACGATGGACAAGCTAATTTCGGCCGTTATTGACATATGGTTCAGAGACGTTGAAATTAAAACTACATGTGCTAGTCTAGTACATTCCATGCCGAAACGTGTCTGTGATGTTATAAAGTCTCGGGGAGGTCATATCACTTATTAGTTTTAAATGTATCCATAGAAAACTTGAATAAAACTGATTTTTATAAAAAAAACTGCATT
The DNA here is from genome assembly GCA_951213105.1 of Amaurobius ferox. Taxonomy (NCBI): domain Eukaryota; kingdom Metazoa; phylum Arthropoda; class Arachnida; order Araneae; family Amaurobiidae; genus Amaurobius; species Amaurobius ferox. The sequence continues at coordinate 124,042,668 of OX578149.1, read as the reverse complement.
TCTCAATTAATTGCCACAATACTGTATAATGCAAACTTTAGAATGCTATCATGAACCGTTCTCGAAATATTGCACGTTTTTCAAATAATTTTGTATGAAAAAATGAAATGAAATTAAGAAAGTAGTAACCGTCATCAAATATGTTCAGTTTTCCCATGCAATATTATACAACAAATATATTAGTATCATTATCGTGGATCTAGTTCGTTCCATTCACAATAGAAGATTCATTTTGTAAAGTTTGGATTTTGACAGCAAAGAATTTGCCAGGAAAGTCGTGTGCTTCCCACGGGAGATTTTTGATGAATATATTCAGATAAGCTTCATCAAGTTAAGAAACGAATATTCGAATTTTTGTGCAAATTGAGTAAGTCGAAATGTATCACTGCAAGAGAAAACAATCTGATGTGGGCAGCACAAGACTTTCCCTGCAGACTTATATCCACGTTCTCTTTATTTTAATTAAATTTTATTCACTTCTAATTCAATTTTCGTTCATATTTGATAACTGGACTTATTTTCAAATGTGGCGTAGAGAAAATGCGAAAAAACTAAAATATCTCGAGAACGGTTAGTCCTAGAGTAATGGGCTTGGTCTTATTCTTTTCTTCATTAAATATTACGTACTAAACAAGTATTTAATGGATATATTTCAGCGTACGTAGTTTTTATTTTAGATTTTGACGATTTTTACGGGAAACGCGTAGATCCGTCGAAGACGGGAGTTGCGATTTTCGGAATTATTCTATTACTTCCCCTATACATTAACATGTATTGCAGGGAAAGTAAAAAAAAAAATTTCGAATTCTAAAAACATATTGAATAATTTTCAGATGATAAAGATTGAAGTGTAGGTGTCAACGATAAGAATAAATTATAACATTGCTTTAAAATGAGAATTTAGAGGATAATTGACATTCACGTAAATTTTAGAAGAAAGCAATATTGCATTCTCTCTTCTAAGTTTGAAGTGATCGATTTTGATATGGTGTCGCCATCTGTTGTCAGTTTTATTCAATACATTTAAATAAACGTTAAAGAATACTGAAACGTGTCTAGAATCTAGATTAAGCTATTTGTTTCATCCACCTTTGACCACTTATGCATTTATATTCCATATTGCTTAAGTGTTCTTATCTCATAAGTATCAGATAAAATATCAACTTAGGATATTTTGTTTTCAAATAATTTGTTTCCAAGTCTCTTTAAAAACTCCATTTTGGGAAAAAATCGTTCTCTCATTGTAGATGCCCTAGTCGTACCTAGAGACTCCGGTAAAGGTTAAAGCAGCCCTAGCCATATATAAAGTGCTTAGATAACTTTGCATTAAGTAATTTCAATAGCGTAATACCAGTACTCAGCACAGTAATTTTGAACACTTTCGTGGTAATTTCCCCTGTGGGGACACCCATTAAGGGTGATGTACAGGTCTGTAGCTCTGGTTTTCCTATCCTGGGAGTACATGAATCCGAGCAACACGACTATCGTGCACGGCTGTCCGTGACTCGGACTTTCCCAGGTGACGTGGGGATAGACTGTGTCTATTCATGACCTGAGCCTAAACCCGTCGGCGACTGGGGTCAATATTTGGCGAGCCCATCTTCAGACCTCGTCCAGTGAATAGTTCTGCTGATCTCGCTCCCCTGATTATGTTCTTGCTGGGTGGGAGATTAGTACTTCCCCGCCACACATCCCAAAAGCGTAAAGCTGGTCGCTCGGGAGGGCTGGTTTAATCTGCTCCTTTCATGGTAACCAAAAAATCTCAATGCTACCAGTATTCGTGGTTATCACGAAAGGATTCAACTCAAACCTTTGCGACAGCCTCGAATGGTTTTTGCCACTGGGAAAGGAGGTCGAAAGGGGATCTAGAGGCTGTAACTCGGAGAGCGAAGTCAGCGGAACCATTCACCGGACGGGAGCCGGAAGTTCATTCTCGAAGAGTATCGACTCCAGTCGCGTACGGATCTGAGGATATGGTCATAAAGGGCAGTCCCTCCCTGCTACCTGGAAGAGTATGCTTTCTGAGACGGAGTGAGAACTCCCGGCTCCCGGGAACAATCCACAGATTAGTATATCTCCTGTAGAAAGGTAGGTCGGAGGCAAAAAGGCCACTCTCAGACGTTTTATCGTCCTCTCCCATGGGATAAAGCTACCACAAAAGGATTCAAAATTACAGCGCAGAGCATTTGTGTTACGCTATTGAAAATACTTAAGGCAAAAGTTATCTAGGCACTTTACTTATAGCTAGGGCCGCTTTAACCTTTACCTGGGTCTCTAGGTTGAACTAAATGTTAGGACACAATAAAAGTTTTATAGTAAAAAAATATACATTGAGCTCGAAAGATGCCCCTTCCCATAAAAGTTTTATAATGAAAATTTGTACATTGAGCACGGCAGATAGACCCCCTACAACATAGCGGTTCCCCAGCATTGAGAGAAATAATATAAATTATAGCGACTTTATAGCTAATGATCTTAAGTCCCTTATGACTACTGTTGCTATAACTACGTTTTTCATAACTACGTTTCTTATAAATGCGTTCCTTATAGCTATCGGTTGTATAACTGCGTTCCTATAACTGCAGTCTATATAACTATACCGTTGCTATAACTACGGTCTCTTTAACTACCGTTTCTATAACTACGTTCCTTATAATTATACCGTTCCTATAACTACGTTCCTTATAATTATACCGTTCCTATAACTATGTTTCTACCTTTATACGCACCTTTGTAACTAACGCTCCTGTAACTATGTTCCTTATAACTAAAGGTCCTATATCTCGTTGAAAATTAATAGGGTTTTATTATTACCAATTCAGTTATCATACTAAATTTTATGGAATTCGCTTGATTATTCTAAAGATATTGCTCTCCCGATGGGAAAGTAAAATCCGTAATATTTCGAGAATAGTTCACGATAATTGCAAAACGACGTTGTTCATTTATTTATGTTTAAAAGTACATTACATAATTATTAGTCAACTGATTATTTTAGATTTTTACTTTCCTTATATACATTATATATAAGGAAAGTATTGTGACGGGGTCGAAAATTCGAATTCGAGTTTTCGACGGGAGAGCACGTTTCAAACATCCCTGATCACGAATCAAACATTTTTGAAGTGATGTCTATGTGTGTGTGTGTGTGTGAAAGTATGTGTGTGTGTGTGTATGTGTCAGTGAGTCTGTGGAGACGATAACTGACGAACGAATGGACCGATTCGAACGAAATTTGATACAAAAATCACAATCCGTAAACACTGGAAGCCTATTGTTTTTATACGCAATCGAATGTTCAGAACCCCCTACATTTTCGAGTGAAATTTTGAAAAAATCGTTAAAAAATCATAATAGTAATAACGAAAAAATTATAATAGTGATTATAATAATTCAAATGATAATAGTGAGTGTACTTAATTTTTTATGACTCTTTCTGCTTTTGATTAATAAAAATGTAAAATATCTCGACAACTGTACATATTAGCACCTTTCGAATAATAGCATTCGCATTCACATAAAAAATCTTATATCAAACACCTATTTTTATAACATTTTAAAACGGTTTTCCTATTTTACCAAGCAAATGTTCTGAAAATTGAATGCCTTTACCAGCTCCGTTCACCCCGAAAACCAGCAGCCTTCTGAAGTTCATAGGTTGAACAAATCGTGCCAAAATTCATTCGAATTCTTCAATATGTTTACGAGATATCGTGGCAACAGATTCACAGACAAACATCGAGACATCATTGAAAAAATAGCCAATTTGTTTTCAGTGATGCTCAAAACGTATATATAAATCCATTAAAATTTTAAAAATTCAAATTTTAACTCTGTCATTATACTTTCCTTTTATATATACTATGAATTGCAGGGAAAGAAATATGTAATCTTTCATAATAAATGACAATGCCTACCTACCCATCCGTTTGTTGGAGGAGTAGCAAAAAAATCAAAGCGATTCATAGCTGCGAAATTCAGTACAGCAATAGTTCAGGACAGTGCAAAGAGTCCTGCTGCCCCAGCGGGGGATCGAACCCTGAATATCCAATCTGGCTTGCCGACGCTCTACCGTTAGGCTACTTTGACGAAATTGCAAGCTCTTATTGTAGAATTGGACTCTGCAACAAGTTCCTAGATACTTCGGAGTTATATTTTGAAATCCAAATTTCACACAAATCGGTTCACACAACAGTATCACAGATTTTCCGTCTTAACACGATGAGAATTATCAAAACATGCTCTTTCCAATGAATTTCGAACGGAATATGTAGGATAATTCGTAAACATTAAAAAAAATCTGATGTGGGCAGCACATGACTTTCCCTACAGACTTATATACACGTTCTCTTTATTCTAATTAAATTTAATTCACTTTTAATTCAATTTTCGTTCTTATTTGGTAACTGGACTCATTTTCAAAGGTAGTGTAGAGAAAAAACGAATGAACTAAAATATCTCGAGAACGGCTAGACCTAATGTAATGCGGTTGGTCTTATTCTTTTCTTCGTTAAAAATTAATTATAAAACAAGCATTTAATGGATATATTTGAGCATACGTAGTTTTTTATTTTAGAGTTTGTCGATTTTTAAGGGCCATTTTACAAAAAAAGGCAGGTTGTTCTTTTCCGAATCATACCAAAATCTAATCAGCACCAGAGTATCCTACAAGTAACTTATCTATCAAATTTTGTGAAATTCAGTCCATTAGTTTTTCAGCTAGAGTGGATACAAACGTTTGCGGGCCATTTCGCACAAAAATACGGGTTCTTATTTCCGAATCGTACCCAGAACTAATCAGCACCAGTTTCGCCCACAAGTGACTTACCTACCAAATTTTGTGAAATTCGGTCCATTAGTTTTTTAGTTAGAGTGGATACAAAATCTACACATACAGACACACAGACACACACACAGACGTCACGCTAAAAATGGTTTTTTCGTATTCTAGAGGTCTCGAAACGTGTAGATCTGTCGAAAACTCGAGTTGCGATTTTCGGCATGATTCCAATACTTTCCCTATACATTACCATGTATTGCAGGGAAATAAAAAAATATCGAAATATGTGCTTTTAGAAGATTTCATTTTCATTTTCGAGTATCGGAAAATTGAAGATTCGCACGATTCTAATCTTTAGTGCGAATGTGGAGTAGTCTTCACCTTCTCATAAAATATAATCGCTCTATTTCTGAATTTTTAAGTGGGTCAATAAAAATTGCCATTTTTCATTCAATCACTCACCTGGCAAGAAGTCCCGTGTTGATGACGCCACTTTCGGAAGGGTGTCCGTTGCTATGGAGAGCAATGATGTATTTACATAGCTGTTTCTAAATTACATTGCACAATTGGAGAGGGTCTTTCATGAAAAAAATCTGAACACTTGAACAACTTTGTTCGAAACAGACGATTCGGACAGTGAGTGGTGTTAACTGTATCTGCATTATTTACGTAGCGTGAGCTTATTTATTTCCCGGACAACACAGGGTGATTCGTTCTTGAAAGGTTTTTATAGTAAAATTTTCAATTTATAAGTTTGAGTACTGAACGCTTAAGATCATTAAAAGTTATCATTCCTTTCCTCTTGACCCTCCTTCTATTCTCCATATCACGGCTACAAGTAAAAGTTTTTCCTTTATTTAAAAGCCTACTTTCGAATAATTCAACTTGTGAGCAATTCGATTTTCCAAGCACACACTGGGTATTAGCAGATACGTTACCGTAGTTACGAAATGATTTAATTCTTGTCAAAATTATATTAAATATATTAATGATTAAATACATTCACTTTACACGAATACATCTTCTTGCATAACAAAATCAGATGGGTGTGTGGGGGGGAGAAGAAATCCAAGAGTCGTGCGGCTATGCAATTTAGTACAGACCCAGAAAGGTGCACTTTGGCGTTATTTTTACTTTCCCTGCAATACATGGTAATGTATAAGGAAAGTATTGGAATCATGCCGAAAATCACAACTCGAGTTTTCGACGGATCTACACGTTTCGAGAACTCTAGAATACGAAAACATCATTTTTAACGTGACGTCTGTGTGTGTGTGTGTGTGTGTGTCTGTCTGTCTGTCTGTCTGCGTGTTTGTCTGTGCAATGTATGTATCCACTCTAACTCAAAAACGAATGGACCGAATTTCATAAAATTTGGTAGGTAAGTCACTTGGGTATGACCCTGGTGCTCATTACTTTTTTGGTATGATTCGTAAAAACAGAACCCGCCTTTTTGTGCGAAATGGCCCCTAAAAATTTCATGTATCCACTCTAGCTAAAATACTAATTGACCAAATTTCACAAAATTTGGTAGATAAGTTACTTGTACAATACTCTGATGCTGATTAGATTTTGGTATTAATCGGAAAAGAACAACCTGCCTTTTTTTACGAAATGGCCCGCAAAAATTTCATGTATCCACTCTAACTAAAATATTAAATGACCAAATTTCACAAAATTTGATAGATGAGTGACTTGGGGGATACTCTGGTGCTGATTAGATTTTGGTATTATTCGAAAAAGAACAATCTGCCTTTTTTACGAAATGGCCCTCAAAAATCGCAAAATCTAAAAAAAGCTATGTATGTTCAAATATATCAATTAAATGCTTGTTTTATACTTAATTTTTGATGGGTAAAATAATAAGAGCAACTCTATTACTCTAGGACTAACCATTCTCGATATATTTGAGATTTTTCGCATTTAGTTATGCCACTTTTAGAAAAATGTCTAATTACCAAATAAAAACAGAAATTGAATTAAAAATGCTAATTTAGTGTTATTTTGTGCAATTAAACTCAATTTAATGAATTATTAAAGAAAAAAATATGAATTTGAGTCTGCAGGGAAAGTCATGTGCTGCTCACATCAGATTTTTACTTTCTCATACAATATAATATAGTATTGAGAAAGTATTGTTTCCACGAAAATTTTCCATGTCGAGATTTTGATGTCAAGATATGTATGCTGCAGGACGTTTTGACTGTTTTTAGACTTTTGTCCAACTATATGTCTGTGGTCGATTTCTTATGTATACAATAGCTTCAACAAATATTAATGGGATTTTACGAAATTTTATATTTTTACTTTCCCTGCAATGCAATACATGGTAATGTATAGGGAAAGTATTGGAATCATGTCGAAAATCGCAACTCGAGTTTTCGACGGATCTACACGTTTCGAGACCTCTAGAATACGAAAAAACTATTTTTAGCGTGACGTCTGTGTGTGTGTCTGTCTGTCTGTGCAATGTATGTATCCACTCTAACTCAAAAACTAATGGACCGACTTTCATATGTAAGACCCTTGGGAGTGAACCTGGTGCTGATTAGTTTTGGTACATTTCGGAAAAAATGAGCCCGCCTTTTTTTTGCGAAATGGCCCTCAAAAATTTCATGTATTCACTCTAGCTGCAATACAAATTGACCAAATTTCACAAAGTTTGGTAGATAAATCACATGTGGGATACTCTGGTACTGATCAGATTTTGTCTAAAACACGACTACGTATGCTGAAATGTATCGATTAAATGCTTGTTTTATACGCAATTTTTGAAGAGGGATACGATAAGAACAACTCTATTACTCTAGGGCTAACCGTTCTCGAGACGTTTGAGATTTTTCGCATTATTTTATGCCGCCTTTGGGAAAATGTTCAGTTACCAAATAAAATCAGAAATTGAATTAAAAATGCAAATTTAGTGTCATTTTGTGCAATTAAACTCAATTTATTAAGTTCTTAAAGATATAAAGAAAACATGAATTTGAGTCTGCAGGGAAAGTTATGTGCTGCTCACATCAGGTTCTTTTAATATGGCAGCATAGGACAAAATTTGACATGAGTATGCATAAAAGGGCTTATTTATGGCTCAATGATAAGGAAACTTAACGGTTTCGATCATTTTGCAAAAACAAAATTCTCAAGTTACTTACAAATGGGTTCTGATATGAAAAAGTCAATTTGAGCTACACTTCAGTTAATTTTGAAAATCGAATTAGTCTTATAATTATCTTACGTTTTAGCTTTTTCACACAAATCGGTTCATTAGCGAGCAAAAATATTATCACAGAGTTTCCATCTTGACACTATCCGGAATAATGAAGAACCTTCTTTCAAACAGTATTTGAGCAGAATCCGTAGGACAATTTCTTCATAATTATTTATTTTTACTTTCCTTATATACATAATATATAAGACAAGTATTGTGACGTCAAAAATTCGAATTTGAGTTTTCGTCGGGAGAGCACGTTTCAAGCATCCCTGATCACGAATCAAACATTTTTGAGGTGATGTCTGTGTATGTATGTGTGTGTGTGTGTCAGTACGTCTGTGGAGACGATAACTGATGAACGAATGAACCGATTCAAACAAAATTTGGAACAAAAATCACAATCAGTGAACATTGGCAGTCTATTGTTTTTATACGCAATCGAATGTTCAGAACCCCCTAAATTTTCGAGTGAAATTTTGAAAAAATCGTCAAAAAATCAAAACCGCTAATAAAGTTACACAAATAGACATTTTTTATGTAATTTTTCATTAGAAAACGATTGATATAAATTTTAGAACTCTAACATGAACCGTTCTCGAGATAGTGCACATTTTTCAAAAAAATTATCAAAAAGTCATATAAAATAAAAAAAAATATTTCCTATTGAGAAATATGTTCACTTTTCATATGTAATACCATGCGATAAATTTGGTGACATCATTCTCGTAGATTTAGCTCGTTCCATTCATGAAAAAGATACTTTGAGTAATACTTTTGTATTTGAACGCCAATAGTCATTTATCTTTTGTAAGAATAACTTATTTATTCGTCCACAAAACTTGGCGAGATTTTGGCGACGATTTTGGTGGAATGTCGCCAACTTAGCGAGTTGTTTAAATGTTGCTAAATTAGCGAAAAATTCGCCAAATGGATAAAAATGACGCTCAATCAATGACGACTCATTGATGATGACGACATGGAAAATGATGACACATTGATGATGACGACATGGAAAATATCGACTCATTGACGAAAATTCAATAGCTTGGAAAGAATATAAATAACTACCATTAAAAAAATCTATTTTCTTTTACTGTAAAATTAGTAAATTCATTGCATTATATAAGGAAAGTCATGTGCTGCCCACATCAGATTTTTTTATATATACATCGAAATTGGATTTTTTACGTTATCGGATATATATATACACTGCTGGACGATTTTTAAGGACGGATGAGACCTTCAACCGTAGTAACCACAAAATGAAAGGAAGCAAAATGTGGCAAAATAGAATAAGTGCGGGATACAGTAAGAAAAGGTGTGCGTGTGCAAATTTTTCATTTCAACGCCTGTTCGTCACGTGATGGCGCTGATAAGAGATTTAAAGGATTTGATGCATGTGGACAGTTGTTGTTCCAAGTGAAAGTTTTACGCGAAAGATTTAATTAACGGACTTGAAATTCTCCGTATGTCTTCCCGATATCACTTAGATTATTTTACGCGTGGCCGTATTATTGGAAAAATCGAAGAAGGGCAAACAGATGTTGCCAGGGGGTTCAACATCGCCCACAACGTAGTTTTACGACTGCAGCAAGCATTTAAAACAACTGGAATGTCTAGCAAGCGTCATGGAGGGGGGGAGGTCGTTTTAGAAATACGACGCCTGCAGGAGATAGGTACATTGTCTTATCGGCAAAATGGGACAGCACGTCACAGCTCAGCAAGTGGCAAATCAGTTTCTTGCTACCACAGGACAGCGGATTTCCCGAAAAACTGTAGCCAGACGTTTGGAAGAAGAAGGACTATATGCCGGAAGACATGTTGTGTGTGTCCCATTGTCCAGACTGCACCGTACCCCCATTTTGCAATAGTGTCGGGAGCATCGCAATTGGACCGTAGAGGACTGGGCTTGCTGTTGTGACCCAGACCGTCCGACCTACCAGAAAGGTGTAAGGTAACTGTTTGGACGGCCGGGATGTGCCACCCAATTTAGACCGGAACCCAGTGGGGGAGGCATCCACAGGAACCGTACCCTACATCCCCTACCACCAACCTCTCGGAAGAACTTACGGATCCACATGTTTAACGTGATCGTACTCCGCGTGAACACGGCGGCAGTTTTTGGCAGTGGCTGGAATCGAACCCGGGCCTACCGAGTGCAACTCCAGCGAGCTAACCAATGCGTGTAATTCTTTACCACCTCTTTTGAAATCAATAAGCAGCGAAAATAGCTTTAAAAATCTGATGTGGGCAGCACATGACTTTCCTTATATAAGGCAATGAATTTACTACTTTTACAGTTAAAAAAATGTTATTCTTATAGTAGACACTCATATTCTTTCAAAGATATTGAATTTTCTTCAATTAGTCGTCATTTTCATTGATTTAGCGTCATTTTTATCCATTTGGCGAGATTTTCGTTAATTTGGCAACATTTAAAAATGTCGCCAAGTTGGCGACATTCCGCAAAATTCGTTGACTCGGTTAACGGGTGGTCACCCACCCAAGTACTAACCGCGCCCGATGCTGCCTGACTTCGGTGATCTAACGAGAACCGGTGTTTTCAGCACGGTGCGGTCGTTGGCCCTGAGGACTGGGCTTGCGTACTATTCTCAGATGAGAAGAAGTTCAGTCTGTCATCGGATTGTAGACGTCAAATGATCTGGCGTGAGAGTGGTTCTGCTTATCGTCCAAAAAATATCCAGGAAAGGGACCGATATCCGAAATGCAGTATCATGGTATGGGCCGGCATCATGATCAATGGCCGCACACCCCTGCATGTAGTTGCAACTGGGTCTATGGCCGGTCAACTATACATTGATGAAGATCTACTGCCTCATGTTCGCCTTTTCCGTGGTGCTGTCGGTGATAAATTTGTTTTCATGGACGACAACGCACCATGTCATCGAACACTCGCTGTTCAGGATTGTCTAGTCAGCGAGGGTATTCAATGTCTCGTATGATCAGCACGTTCTCCAAATCTAAACCCCATTGTAAATGTTTGGAATGCTTTGGGGAGGTGACTTGCTGGTCGAAAATATCCTCCAACAAACAACTTGCCTCAACAGCTGCTGGATAATGTTGTGCATAGCATGACACGACGTGTGGAATGTTGCATCGCACTCCAAAGTGGACATAACCCGTACTGACACCTTTCTCAAAGGTGCCTGCTGTCGTTCATATGCATTTATCCATTTCTCCGTACACAGCACCAAAGGAACATTCTTTTTCTTTCAAATATTTTAAAACCTTCTATATTTTCCAAAACAATAAATGATCTTTATTCTAATGTCCGAACAGTGTGGCAACAATATTTTATCCTGCTGTGCCTTCACCCCCACTTAATGTTGTGCTACATTGCAATTTGTGATCCATCCTTAGCAATTGTCCAGCAGTGTATATATATATATATATATATATATATATATATATATATATTTATATATGTTCATATATGTATATACATATGTATATACATATGTATATATATAAATATATATATATACATATATATATATATATATATATATATATATATATATATATATATATATATATATATATATACATATATATATACTCCTGTGTATACAGAACATGTGATAACTCAATTTTAGTTATTTTATTCTTATTATATTTCATCTTTTAAACATTACATTGTATTCTCATATTAATATTACAAGGCATCAAGCTGGTATATTTGATTAATTTGTTTGGTTATTTTTATATATATAACTGATCCATTTTCTACATTCTTCTACGTCAGGACAGGTGCATAATTTCTGTAATGTAATTTACAGTTTTGCACACAGAATCCCTTGATAACGTACATGGTTTCAGAAATACTTTTCCCTTTTTTCAATTATATTCATTTTCATAAAAAAAAATTTGGGAGCTTGAAAGGCCTAGCTACATGTGCAATTTTTTCTGCTTGAAACTATTCATCTTATACACTATTCATGCATTTACACCATGTATGCTTATGCAGGGAACAAGGGGATTAGTACATTAAGTACCTGTATTACATATATGATTTATAACACTTAAAATTTTAATCTAAGCGTGTAGTTAAGGGATTATACTCACCAATATTTCAAAACATATAATTCATTTTTCAATTGCTTACCTTATATATGGAACAGGGAAAGAGGGGTATTTCATACCTATTTAGCACTTGTTTTATTTATAATGTTCTATTTATAATTTTCACAAGCTTGTCGTAAAGTTAATTTTGATTTCAAATTTTTACTTCAGACCATTATATTTTCACATTTGCTCTATACATCATTTCAATAAATGATCAATTTCTGGCATTTATAATACAAATAAATTAAAATTCTTAATATACACACACACACACACACACACATATATATATATATATATATATATATATGTATATATATATATATATTATATATACATATATATATATATATATGTACATATATATATATATATATATATATATATGTATATATATATATATATATATATATATATTATATATACATATATATATATATATATGTGTGTGTGTGTGTGTGTGTGTATATATTGTCACATCTGAAAATCTGAGATTAGCACAATTTTATAATTTGTATGAAACTCCGTAATATATATATTAGAATTCTAACAAAAATTTATTTTGTCGATTTCATAGGAAATTTTAAATTCTGTCTTTAAAAAAATTTTGTCTTTAAAATTTTAAATTTACTGCGCATGCCTGCCAAAAAGTACAAAGTAGTTTGTGCTGGGAAAATTTTAAGCCCCGCCTTCCCTCATCACAGTCTCTTTTATTTAATTATTTATTTAACTTATGCGAAGAGCGGGTAACTTCCGGATCAAAGCAATTTTTAATTGTCTTCAAGTGATATTATTTAAGTAGCGGAATTTATAAGTAGTGGGCGGCTTATTAAGCTCTACGATTTTTTACCATTAATGAGAAAATTATCTTAATATCTGCTTTAACTCCCGGGCATTTTCTAATCCCCATTTCCTAATTTCCTATAACATATGCTTACAAGTTAGAATTTAATGCATCATATGCACGCGGATAAATTGATTTTCCTTGTGCCTTGCTTCAACCAAACTCCTACGCGATAAAAATTATTACTTTGAAATTTATAAAAATCTTGAATTATACACATTGTCATATAACTCTACATATATTTTTAGTTTAATATTTTCTAATCATGGCATACAAAAGAGAATCACCTGCTTAATCTCTATTACTTGTGACCATTTTAACATATCTGTTCTCTTTCTACAGCCATAGACATTCTGGAAGGTGGTTTTCTATTTGGAGTTGATTGCATTGAAATCATTGAAACACCGGAGTGTAACACGACGCTGGTAGACAGCTTCAAGCCTGAGAATCCCACTGCATCCTATAACGATCCGGATACTGCAGCATTTCTATTCACCCCTGAGAGTCAAGAGATAGCAGAACCTTTGCACCTTTGTGGTGGTCAATTACCTCCGGACAGCACTTACGATTCAGACGCAAATACAGAAATATTTATTCATGGATGGCTAGATGGAGTTTGCAGAACCGCTTGGATGAGGGTAAATTGACTACGTATATTCTGTAATAATTACATTCAAATCGTTAGTAATTTATTCAGCCCCCCCCCCTTACACGCACAGTTTGACCCTCAGTTTGAACTGTGACAATTATTGCTCTTTGCCTCCTATACACACTGTACACACACGGATTCTTGGTCCTCCTATACACAAGCGAACTGTTGGTTCAGCATCTTCAGTTAGCCTTGGAATTTTGTTTTGAGTAGAAAGACAATCTTGAGCAACTGAAAGTTCGGCCGGAAGGCCACACCAATTCGACCACAGCGCCAGCAACGCTTACAGAATTACCGGAAAGAATTTCCACAGTCCAACAATCAAAATCATTTGCCGGCAAGCAGGGGCGGCATTTCAGCATTTCATTTGGGGGTGCGAGATTTGTATGAAAATCCCCAATATGAAATAAATAAAATGTTTGTTAACAGGGGGGGGGGGGAGAGGGGAGAGGAATCACAAAAGTAAATTGATGTTGAGAAAAATAATTGTTGCTAACATAATTTTTGTACATAATTGTGGTAACATAATTGCTGTTAACATAATTTTTCTAAATACAATTATCTATATTTATTTACCTGTTATTGAAGTTTTAAACGCCAGTTCTTAGAGTCTGGATGAAGAGAAAATTTTGTTACAATATCATCATAATCCAGGGTATATCCTATTCTATAGCTAAAGTAGCTAAAGATGAAAGTCTTTCTTGTACCATTGTATTGCGAAAATAATTTTTCAACCTCCTGAGACACGAAAAATACCTTTCACAACTGGCTGAACTGATTGGCACAGTCAAAAACAATTTAATTAATAATGTTATGACAGGAAACACATTTTTTAAATTCCGCTCTTTTAAATAATTCAGGCGACTTTTAAAATTGGTATGGTTTATGTTTACATTTTTCACCATCGAATAAAACAGTCGCTATTCACATAGCAATTCCTCTTTCTGGAAGTATATATACTTTGCATATGGTTGAAACGTTTTCTTTTTCTTTTCCGATATCTTATCCGGATAATACTGAACTAAGGGCAAACAAAACGGATATATTGTTCTAATTAAATCTTAACTCAATTTCATTAGATACTGAATCTATAATTTCATATTGAATCTGTGATATGATTTAACATCAGCATGGGAACTTTTTTCACCTTGGGGATTTCTTTTCACTGAATTTGCTTAGAATTTTTTTACGCCTATTCAGTTTAGGTCCAGAATAAGAAAAATTTGGGGGCGCGACCGCACCCCCTATTTGCCGCCCCTGCCGGCAAGCCGTCTCATACACATCAGTTCAGCTCTTCGAGCTTTGACCATTCAGGCCTATGGAAAAACCCAAACTGTGCTTATATAGCCGCCTGCCCCAGTTTAACATATTACGGAATAAAAATGGTAATGTAGTTAAAGCTAGAGCGTGGTTGACAGAAATGTAGGGAGGGTATTGGACTTCCTGTGCGAATCTAAAACAAAAAGGCTACCACATTCTGACAGTTCACTGATTTTACTAAATGCAAAATCAGCAATCCAGTGATCCATATAGCTACCATAATGTGACAGTGTGGAATAATTTTAAGACCATGAGAGTATTTTAAATAGATTACAATACAAGTCAATGAATAAGCATCATCCACCATAATTTACCTAATTACTATTCTATAAATATCATCACGTACCTAATTTTTTCATGCACACTGTCAAACAAATCGTATAAACATATATTTCATGCACACAACACCATATACAGGGTGATTCAAAAAAGATGAACCAAACTTTACGAGGTGGTACTACACACTAAACCAACTTTCTGGTAGGTCGGACGGTCTGGGTTTCAACAACAACACTAAACCAAGTATTTTTGCCATAGTTTACCGGGTCAGGAATTAATCGTAAAGGCGCTACTGGACATAAAGTTTGGCGAGAAGCTCCCGTAGCTTGACCTCCACAGTTGTCTGGTCTGTCGTGTTTTGGCTTCTTTTCGGGAGATATCTCAAGAGTCTCGTCTACGGCACTCTATTTAATTTGAAGAGAAACTCAACATCAGAATTCCAACTGCTGCTGCCGAAGTGCTCGGCATGCCTGATCTGTTCGATAGAGTTCGCCAATCCCTCCATCGCCACTGTGAGACGTGCATTCAGGTTGACGGTCGCTCTTTTGAGCCATTACTTTAATTATTGTTTATTAAGTGTCATTTTATAACTCCTAAGGCATTCTTGTGTTTTTGCTTCACCTCATCGGTTTTACCATTAAGCGTCCACTGGCGCCTCTACGTTTCATTTCCGACCCGGTAAGCTATGATAAAAAATCTGATGTGGGCAACACATGACTTTCCTTATATAATGGAATGAATTTACAAATTTTACAGTAAAAAAAATAGGTTTTTCTTATAGTAGATACTAATATTCCTTCCAAGATATTGAATTTTCGACAATTAGTCGTCATTTTCATTGATTCAGCGTCATTTTTATCCATTTGGCGAGATTTTTGTTAATTTGGCAACATTTCAAAAAGTCGCCAAGTTGGCGACATTCCGCCAAATTTGTCGCCAAATTCTCGCCAAGCGTTATGCACTAAGAAATAAGTTATTATTACAGCAGATAAATGCCTATTGGCGTTCAAATACAAAAGTATTATTCAAATTATCTTTTTTCATGAATGGAACGAGCTAGATCCATGAGAATGATGCCACTCAATTTATCGCATGGTATTACATATGAAAAGTAACCATGTTTCTCAATAGGAAATATATTTTTTTTTATATGACTTTTTGATAATTTTTTTGAAAAATGTACAATATTTCGAGAACGGTACATGTTAGCGTTCTAAAATTTATGTCAATCGTTTTCTAATGAAAAATTACACAAAAAATGTCTATTTGCGTAACTTTATTAGTGGTTTTGATTACCAAATTTGGTTCGAATCGGTCCATTCGTTCGTCAGTTATCGTCTCCACAGACTCACTGACACACACACACACACACACACACACACACACACACACACACACACACACACACACACACGCACACACAGACATCACTTCAAAAATGTTTGATTCGTGATCAGGGATGCTTGAAACGTGCTCTTCCGTCGAAAACTCGAATTCGAATTTTCGACCCCGTCACAATACTTTCCTTATACATTATGTATATAAGGAAAGTAAAAATGCTTGGTTTGGTGTACGCTACCACCTCTGAAAGTTTGGCCCATCGTTTTTGAATCACTCTGTATATCGCTGGCGTTAATTTTGGGCTAGATATTTATTTCCAAATCAAAATATCAGTCTAACGGTCTGGTTAGTATTAATTAGTACAAAGTTCGGCTTCGTTTTGACCACTGGCTCTGACTACTACAATAGTTTCAACGTATAATCCACATCCCACTAGTGAACAGCATAAATTCTTTAGGCAGGTCACAACAGAATCTGGAATTGTAAGGTCCGTCAAAAGTGAAGTTAGGTTTTTCTTAAATGTTAAACATTAAAATCTGCATGTATGCGGTAAGAAATGGTTTTCAACTAGAAAAACAGGCATATTACGTAAAGTGTTGGACCACATGCGGCACTAGTTCCATGTTTGTCTAGTTCATGGGGTCTTTATCTACTTAAATAAACAATAGTAAATAATAATGTCGCTTGAGTAATCAAAAACATATCTATTGAATTTAAGTTTCGTTTCTATATCATCAAAATGTCTTGTATTTCTTAATAATAATTTACCACTAAAACATTATTGCACTAAAAGTTAGCAATAACAAGGATAACTAGGTGCACGAAGACTTGATACAATGTAGATAATGACCATGGTGACCTTTCGTACCGTCAAAATGAGCCAAGGTATAATACACTCAGTTGCAAATAAATATATGCACAAATAAAAAATCGAACTACAGCCACAAAACTCTGCACGCAAGTGTGGTTTTAAGAGTTATACAAATGATCAAACTGTCAGCGACAAAGATGTTTTAGGGCTCATGCAACGCGCATAGGAACGGCAGTGCAGCATTTAAAACAACCAGTGTTCTCACTCACAGGCAATTGGAATTGGATTTTCTTCTTTGATATCGCAAGTTATGTACAAAGACGTCTTTGAGACGTACTCGACGGCGCTACGAACAATTGTCGAATTTAGAGAGGAGTCGCATAAGGGAAGCTGGTTGGTCCAACAAATGTATCAGTCGCCATCTTAGTCGGAGCAATATGGTATAATTGGTTGGTGTTAGCAACAGTGAATCAGAGAAGACACATCTAACCATCGCAGAGACTCAGGACGCTCCAAAGAGACAACTGCGAGACAAATCGTGTAGTCAGGAGAGGAGCAGCATCCAACATCAAATTCGTCACCATCAGCCATTCGAAGGCATTTGCCATTCTGGATGTATCCTGTACCAAGAGATTCTATTCGGAAACGACTGGCAGAAGATGGGATTAGGTATGGATAATCATTAAGGCGCCTACTACTGACCCCTCAACTTAGGCAGAGCCGTCTGCATCGTTCAGCCTAGACGATGTCCGATTGGAGGTCTTTTGCGACAAATCCCGCTTCGCTCGTGACCAACGCATAGCAAAAAGTAAAATAATACTCGAAAGTAAAAGTACAAGTTGTACTTTTACCATTTTGGAAGTTAAAGAAAGAAAATAAGTGAATTATTAACGCATTTAATCAAAGGATCTGTTATGTACTACTAATATTTAATATCGAATCTGGCAACCAACACATTTCTCTTTGTTGTTTGGTCGAAATATAACTTAATAAATTGAATACATTTAAAACACTAGATCCATTGTTGTTCAAAGCAATGTTTCTAGCAAAATTTTTTTGACTGGGGGGATGGGGGAAACATTTTTTAGGAGGACAAGATTTCTATTCACCTATATAAATTTTTCTAAATGCTGTGCCACATAAATATGCACTAGGTTATTATAAAATGTCTCAGAAGAGGGGGGGGGACGAATACTTGTCTCCGGGGGAGTTTTGCCCCCCCAAAGAGGTACGCTTGAAAAAAAACATTGGTGCCCTGGACTGCCAATAAGGGGACGGACACATTCAAGTGGGGGAAAGACCTCCAGATAGGGCTCCTATCCCCAATATTTTTTTATATGATTAACATATATAGTTGGGATTTCTCACGTGGGAAACGGAGCGTAACGAAAAATATAAAGACGTTAGACGCTTATACCACCGAACCTAATAGATCAAACTGCAAAAAATTTTCTTTGGTTTGTGGGAAATAAGGTCCAAATTATGAATATATAAAAATAATTTCATATTTTAATATTTTGAAGATTTTTTAACGAAAAAAACTTAAAAAGTAAGTCTCCGAGCAAGTGCTTGTTTTCTTTTTTTAAACTTTTCCTTTAAATATAATATAAACTATAGAACATAGATATAAATAGTAAACAAGGAAAATGTGTACTTGAAAATTTAATATTAAAATATATATTACTAAAAATGCTCGTATAGTTTTTGAGTAATCTTCTTGTCAAGTTTGTAATGTTTGTATTTCAAAAACTAAAAGCTCGAACAATAAGCAAAAAATTATAGATCTTTGAAATCCCCGCAAGTGTTTAGATTTAAGGTCGAGTTCTATTTTGTCGAATAAAACTTTATAAAGTATCTGTCGAACGAATTTTATTTCATTTTATATACTTTCACACAAAATATCTTCGAAACTATAAAATATAGGTATAAATTATAAATAGTATGGAAAAAAATGTATGAATAACTTTAATTTTTAAATCTATATTAAAAAAAGCCCTTATAGTTTTCGGGAGATCGTCTTATTAAGTTGAAGAAGTATGAAAATTTTACGCTTTTCAAGTTTGTAATGCTTTATATTTTAAAAACTAAAAAAGTGATAGCTCTGAACAATATGCAAGAGTCCGTAGCTCTTTGAAAGCATTATAATCAGATAAGTATATGATCAGATTTTGGATTGATATTACAAATGTTGAGCTTCATTTTATAAAATGTTATTCACACAGAACCATTCTGGCTGCATTGGACAGGAGCCGCCCCCGATATCTCTGAGGGATAAGAAGACATGAAAAGTCCATTGTTACCAGTTTCCAGATTCAAAGAAGGACCGACCGAACAGCACGAAATTTTGTACATGTGAAAAAAGGAGAAACATGGTGAAATCTAAAGAATTTGAGAACAATTTGTTACTTTTGAAAATTTTACTGAAAATTCTACTAAGAAAATTTATTTCTACCAAAAATCTACTAAAAAACCAATCTACTAAATATTTTACTGGATTTTAAAATCTACCGAAAACGTAGAAAATACTGAATCTGGTCTCACTGATGCTGCGGACTTACATTCCCCAGCGTTTTTGAATTTAAACAGCAAATTGGTTCCCAATAAGTGAAATAATTCATTTATTATATAAAATATACTTTTTAAATATTATCGATATATATGAACGGTAGGCAATTTAGTTCCCTTTTAACTTTTCAGAATATAATATTTTGTGTTACTGTAGAATAATGTTATTCATTTTGATTTAAACTAGTGTTGTTCATTTTGGGCTGTCCAAATGGCCGCACTCGAAAAACAAATGACCTATGAACCTGCCGGGCTATAAATAAAATAAAATGAAAATTTATACTTTGGCAGAATTGGGAAAATGTGAAATCCACACCAAAATGTTATTTCAATTTCCAAATTTTTCTTAAGGCACTGTATCACCTGCGGAAATTGCGATTTAGAATAAAGCCCTCTATTTAAAATTCAGCTTTCCACCTCTTACATATTTGTTGCAAATAAGCACCTTTACAGAGCCCCATCCCCCAGAAACCTCTTTAAAAAAGAATACCTGAATGTGGGCGTGGTCATGTGCACTTTTGATACACATCCCGTTTATCTACAGTTAAATCTTGATATTTTTGAAAAATTACTTATTTATTAAAATCAAACATAATTGTCAAAATTTTTGATTTCTTTAATTGGTTATAAAAGGCAGTGCTGCCTAACCATTGTCTGGACTACAAGTAAGTAATAACTAGGAAAATGCATCGAAACGAAATCTTCTGAATCTAATAATATAAACAAAAAATTTTTAGAAATACATGTAACATTTAAATTGAAAGATGATTTAATCCGGGCATATTCATATTTTAAAATGATTTTATTTTAGCATGGTTATACGGGCCATTTCAAATAAGGTATACTGGCAGTAGTAGAACTCAACTCTCAATTCTGTTTGCAAGTTGATCGGAAATGTATGAAATTTGCATGGTAATTAAAAAAAAATGGACTAAACTTTACTAGGGGGTAGTATACACCAAACCAAGCATTTTCGTCATAGTTTCCCGGGTCGGAAATGAAACGTAAAGACGTTACAAGACGTAAAGTTTGCCGAGATGGTCCCATAGCTTGGCATCCACGATCGCCTGATTTGTCGTGTTTTGACTTCTTTTCGTGGAGATATCTCAAGAGTCTCGTCTATGACACTCTCCTTGAACCTGAAGAGAAACTCGCCGAACTGCTCGAGAACTGTTCGAGACCATGCCTGATCAGTTCGAGAAAGTTCGCCAACCCCTACATCGCCAATGTGAGACGGGTATTCTGGTTGGCGGTCACTCTTTTGTGCCGTTACTTTAATTATTGCTTATTAAATGTCATTTGGTAACTAAGGCATTCTTGCGCTTTAGCATCACCTCATTGGTTTCACATTTAAGCGCCCACTGGAACCCTTACGTTTCATTTCCGACCGGGTAAGATATGACGAAAAATGCTTGGTTTGGTGTATGCTAGCACTTTTGAAAATTTGGCCCATCTTTTTTTAATCACCCTGTATATCGCTGGTGTTAGTTTTGAGCTAGATATTTATTTCTAAATCAAACTATCAGTCTAACGTTCTGGATAATATTAATTAGTACAAAGTTTGACTTCATTTTGACTACTGGCTCTAACTACTACAATGGTTTCAAAGTATAATCCACGTTCCACTAGTGAACAGCATAAATTCTTTAAGCAGATAAGAACATAATCTGGAATGGTAAGGTCCGTCAAAGTGAAGTTAGGTTTTCCTTAAGTGTTCAACATTTAAATCTGCATGTATGCGGTAAGAAATGGTTTTGAACTTGAAAAACAGGCATATATACAATAGTACGTAAAGTGCCGGACCACATGCGGCACTAATTCCATGTTTGTCTAGTTCATGGGGTCATTATTTATTTAAATAAACAATAGCAATTGATTATGTCGCTTGAGTAATCAAAAACATATCTATTGAATTTAAGTTTCGTTTCTAAATCATCGAAATGTATTGCATTTTTTAATAATAATATACCACTTAAACATTATTGCACAAAAAGTTAGCAATAACTAGGATAAGTATAGGTGCTCGAAGACTTGATACAAAGTAGATAATGGCCATGGCGACCTTTCGTACCGTCAAAATGAGGCGAGATATAATACACTCAGTTGCAAATAAATATATGCACAAATAAAAAATCGAACTACAACCACAAAACTCGGCACGCAAATGTCGTTTTAAGAGTTATACAAATGACCAAACTGTCAGCGACAAAGATGTTTTAGGGCTCATGCAACGCCCATGGGAACGACAGTGCAGTATTTGAAACAACAAGTGTTTTCACTCACAGTCAATTGGAATTGGATTTTCTTCTTTGATACTGCTAGTTATATACAAAGACGCCTTTGAGACGTACTCGACGACTCTACGAACAATTGTCGAATTTAGAGAGAGGTCGCAAAAGGGGAGCTGGTTGATCCAACAAATGTATCAGTCGCCATCTTAGATGAAGCGATATGGTAATTGGTTGGTGTTAGCAACAGTGAATCAGAGAAGACACATCTAACCATCGCAGAGATCAGGACGCTCCAAAGAGACAACTGCAAGACAAATCGTGTAGTCAGGAGAGGAACAGCGTCCAACATCAAAGTCGTCACCATCAGCCATTCGAAGGCATTTGCCATTCTGGAGGTATCCTGTACCAAGGGATTCTATTCGGAAACGACTGGCAGGAGGTGGGATTAGGTATCGATATCCATTAAGGCGCCTACTACTGACCCCTCAACATAGGCAGAGCCGTCTGCATCGGTTAGCCTGGACTATATCCGATTGGAGATCTTTTGTAACAAATCCCGCTTCTCTCTCAGTGCTGGTGACCGCCGGATAGCGAAAAGTGAAGCAATAGAAAAACATGCTTTGCGATAAGATAGAGACTTGAAATTCGGTGTATGAGTAAATCGTGCAATTATTATTAATAATTCGCGGAATGAATTGTGCAATTTCAGATTTCCTTTATATGCTACTTTAGGGGGTGCCGCACACCCATATATTTGATTTGCGAATAAATGAGAAACGTCTGCTTTAAAATGTGATAGAGTCTGCAAATTTAGCATAAGAGCTACTCATTTGATAAAAAAAAAACAAAGCTAAATAGAGTTTACAAAAATGTTTCTTTAAAGGGTGCTCCCCGGAAAAACATTCGAAAAGTGAAATGATAAAAAAAGTGCTTTGAGATGAGATAAATGACTTCACATTTGGTGTAAGGGTAGATATTTTGAAAGGAAGAAAGTTTGCACTTTCAGTTTTCCAATATTTTTTAGGGGTTTTCGCACACCAAAATGTTCGATTTGCCGAATAAATGTGAAACACCCTCTCTCAAATGTGATAGAGGCTTGATGTTTGGTATATGGGTCAATCATCTGATGAAAAATCGAAGAAACGTTTTCAAAAATATTCATGCAAGGGGTACCGTACTCCACACAAAACGTTCGAAAAGTGGAATGATAGAAAGAGCATGCTTAGCGGTGAAATAGAAACTTCAAATTTAGTGTACGGGTAGATAGTTGGAAAGGAAGAAAGTGTGCAATTTAAGTTTTCTAATATTTTCTAATTTAGGGGGTGCCGCATACCTAAATATTCGATTTTCCGATTAAATGAGAAACGCCTAAATGCTTTGAATCATAACTTTTGTTCCAATAGGAATTTTTCTTGCGTTTTACTTTAAAATGTCCAAAAATGTACGAGATTTAATATCAAACTTTAAAACAAAATCGATTTTTAGAAATTGTTGGAAATTGATTCGGAAATTGTTATGAAACAATTTATTAATTCATGAATTAGAATAAATCTAATTTGATGTAAAAAATCAATAAAAAAAATAGATATAAAATAGTAACTACCAGACGATTCGAAAGATTTAAAACTATATTAAAGCAGAAAAATATTAAGTTGTTTCCTTCCTTCTGTAAAATAATCCTATAAATAACGTATTCGTTGAACACGTGCTTTCAGTGTTTAACCTGCTTCTCCATGTTTTGTAGATACGTTAGAAAGCCAAAGTGTGCACATTCTATTTCCATTAGCTGCGGCAGTGTAATCAGATCTTTTGGGACGTTTCTACTGGCAACCAGTGAAAAATCTACTGAATCCGCAATTGAAATCTACCAAATATCTACTAACGAAAATGCAACAATTCTTTATTAAAATAGTAAGCTTTAAATTATTATTTTTTTTATTTTTAGGGAGCTGGTAGTCATGCAAGTAACTACCCTTCCCCATAAAAAAGGGTGATGTTCAAAACGCGAGATTGTATTTTCCCAGACCCGGATTAAGCATATCTGTGGCCCCGGGCCAAAACTTAGAGTGGGGGCCCCTGTTGACTGTAAATTTTGCAAATTTCGTTCTTCGCAATAATATACGTATAGTAATAGTACTAACTTGTAAAACTTATACTTAAATATGTACAAATGGCTAAAATTGTTTTAATAATCACCAGTTGGATGATTCCAACGAATATTACATTTGTTTTAGACATCAAATGTTTACATTCTTTACAACATATAAGCGGGGATATTAAAATATAAAAATGGGACTGTGACATAACGATTTGTTGAAAAACAAGTTACAAGAAAACTCAAGACACATTCTGACTTACACAATCTTTTTTCTTGACTTTTTAGTAGCAAAATCATCAATTATATCGTTAAAGTCCATTACTTTAAGTAACTCGTTTTCAATGCTTAAAATGCTTAGGTCGTTTAATTTCTCCTGCTTCATCACACTGCTTTTTTCGGATTTTATAATTTTGAACTTCGAAAATGAACGTTCACCACTTGCATTGGAAACCGTCATGCAACTATATATTCGCAACCCTATTTCTATGTTAGGGAAAGCAAATGAAATTCCACTTTCATGCATATAGTTGTAAAGGTTTTGTAGGTTCAGTCTCCTTCCTTTCTCCTGTATGTATCTCATCTGGAACTAGATGGATCTGGAATCTGTTTCTCCATCATCGTCTTCATCACTCTCCTCTTCTTCGTCATCAGCAGAGATGTCCATAAAGAGCACTGCTGTCTCAGGATAATTTGCGTTAATGTATACTTTGATATGGATGCATTCTTCTGCAAGTTCTATTCCATCAACGTCATCTTTATATATTTTTGCAAAATATTCACTATGCTTTCTTACAGATTCTTCCTCTAAGAAAAGCAGATCCTCAAAGAATCCAAAAATCTCAAAGATGTTTCGGTAAACTTTAGATCGAGCATCCAAGTTATTGATTAAACTGTCTACCATAGGAAGGAAAGTTTCAATCTTCATCTTTTCTTTACCAGATAAAACAACATCTGGGGTACCTTCGTGATCATAAAATGTCAATCTAGAACTTCGTTTTTTTGTTCGGATTATGAAGTCCTGGTAATTAAGCTCTTTTTTTGATGTGACCAAGGCTTCATACCAATCATAACTTTCCCTCTTCTCCTGAATATACAATGTGAGATATTTCAGGAGTTGCACGGCGACATGCAATGTTACAGTTGATTTTTGCAGAGAAGTATTGACTTTATTAATTCTTCTCAATAAATAACACCGAAAGTATGTGAGGAAGAGTGTCTCAAATCTCCCCATATACTGTTTTAGGCCTTCAGCTTTCAATCTCGTTTCAGATGATTCAAATAAGTCTGATGACATAGAATTTAATGTTGCCTCAATAGCTGGGTAGCTTTCTTTCAAGGCTATGACTGCATCTGTACTAGCGGACCACCGGGTATCAGATAAATTTTTCAGAATATTCTTTTTTGAACCTAACATGGATGAGAGAATTCACCATCGATGCGTTGAGGAATTAAAAAAGGTGTACAGATTCTGTACGAAATCAAAAAATGCAGCAACTTCTCTGCAGCTTTCAGCTGCTCTGACACCCACGAGATTCAAGGTGTGAGCTGCACATGGTATGAATAATGCCAAAGGGTTTTCCACCTTGATTCTGGGCTGAAGTCTATTATACCTGCCGCTCATGTTAGACGCGTTATCGTAAGATTGACCTCTGCAGTTAGACAGGGAAATTTGGTTTTCCTTCAGAAGTCCAGTAACTTCATTGAATTCATTGAAAAGATTTTCAGCACTGTGCCCATAAATTGGTATGAACGTTAAAAACCTTTCTACAGAGACGTCACTTCTTACATATCTAATTATGAAAGTGAGTTGATCTATGCGGGATACGTCAGGCGTAGAGTCCACAGATATCGAATAGTACTTCGCTTGTTTCACTTCATCCACAATTGCTGCTAACAACTTCTGACCCATGACGTTAATGAACTCATCACAAACTGTTGACGAAAGATAGGACACGTTACCCTTTCCTGTCACTCCGTATTTTTTAATATGTTCATGTAAGAACGGGTCAAATTTGCTAACTAATTCCAAGGATCCCATGTAATTCCCATTTTTGGCTGACCCAAATCTTTCCTCGTCACCTCTAAATGGTAGACCCCTCTGTGCTAAATATTTTATGACTTCGACCACTCTTCGCAATATTTCTCTTCAATAATCTCTTTCTTTGTTCATATGGATTTCAAGTTCTGTGTCTATTCGTCCTTGTCCTCTGCATCGCCTCATGTACGTAAACATATTTTTTCTATGTTCGATGCTCGTTTCATGGCCTCAGAGGGATCGTGAAGCATGTTTTCAATCAATGCAACCCCCACAGCAGAATGTTCCAGTACACATCTGTTTAGGACAAAACAACATGCAAAGGAAGCAGAACACTTCAACTTTGGATGGTGAATAGAGAAGCCAATCACGCTTAGTTTCTTCTCCATTTGGGAGTTTACAGTAAAAGAACGAAGGAAGAAATTTACGTGTTCTCATAACTTTCTTGCCTGCTTCTGTGCACTCATATGCACGTTCGAATGCTCCGAAATCCGAGTCCACATTTTGGCAGTGCGACGGAACCTTTCTAATCTCTTGAACTCGTTGAAGTACTCTTGAAGTTCGTTTTTACTTCTGTTAGACACCGCCCATAATGCAGGACCTGTACTTAGTTCGTAATGTTCTTGGTTTCCTACATCCTGTTTTGAGTCACTTACAACGGATTGAGTATCGAAGACCACAACATCTTCCTCAGCATTTGATGTTTGTATAAGATAAATTTTTATTTTGGAAGAAAAGCTACACGTTTATACCGTCGAAATTTAATTCATAAAATATTATATTTATATTATATTTTTAATTTATATATAATATAAATTTCATGCCACTTGGGGCCCCCCAAAGTCGGGGGCCCCGGGCCATGGCCCGGTTGGCCCCGTGGTTAATCCGGCCCTGTATTTTCCATTGCAATTATATTCTAGAGGAGCAAAAAGTCACTTGATTGGTTTAAAGCATGTCAAAATGCTTTTACATTTTTGGCGTTCTACTAGTACTTTTACCATTTTGAAAGTTAAGGAAAAAAATAAGTGAATTATTAATTCATTTAATCAAAGGATCTGTTATGTACTACTAATATTCAATATCGAATCTGGCAACCACCATCTTTCTCTTTGTTGTCTGGTGAAATATAACTTCATAAATTGAATAAATTTTAAACACTAGGTTCACTGTTGTTCCCAGCAGTGATTCTAGCAGGATTTTTTGGCCTGGGGGGGGGGCGAGTGAAATTTAAGGAGGGCAAGTTTTCTATTTGCCTATATAAATATATCTGAATGCTGTGTCACATAAATATAAACTAGTTTAACATAAAATGTTTCCGAGGGGGGAGGAGCTAATACTCTTTTCCGAGGGGGGAGGGGAGTTTTGCCCCCCCCAAGAGTTATGCCTGAAAGAAACACTGGTTCGTAGGACTGCCCAAAAGGGGATGGACACATTGGGGAAGGACCTCCAAAGGGGGCTTGGGTCCCCAATATTTTTTTATATGATTAACATCTATCGTTGGAATTTCTCAGGTGGAAAACAGAGCGTAATGAAAAATATAAAGATGTTAGACGCTTATGCTTCTAAACCTAATAGATCAAACTGCAAACAATTTTCCTTGGTTTGTGGGAAATAAGGTCCAAATTATGAATATATAAAAATAATTTCATATTTTAATATTTTGAACATTTTTGAACGAAAAAACTTAAAAAGTAGTTCTCCGAGCAAGTGCGTGTTTCCTTTTTTATAACTTTTCCTTTAAATATAATATAAACTATAGAGGATAGATATAAATAGTAAACGACGAAAATGTGTACTTGAAAATTTAATATAAAAATATATATTTATTTTTAAAAATGCCCGTATAGTTTTTGAGTAATCGTCTTGTCAAGTTTGTAACACTTATATTTCAAGAACTAAAAGTTCTAACTTTGAACAATAAGCAAAAATTTATAGATCTTGGAAATCCCTACAAGTGCTTAGATTTGAGGTCGAGTTCTATTTTGTTGAATAAAACTTTAAAAAGTATCTGTTCGAACGAGTTTTGTTTCATTTTACATACTTTCACACAAAATGTCTTCGAAACTTTAAAATATAGATATAAATTATAAATAATAAGGAAAAAATGTATGAACAACTTTAATTTCTAAATCTGTATTAAAAAAAGCTCTTATAGTTTTCGGGAGATCGTCGTATTAAGTTGAAGAATTATAAAAATTTTAAGCTTTTCAAGTTTGTAATGCTTATTTTTAAAAACTAAAAGTGAAAGCTCTGAACAATAAGTAAAAGTCAGTAGCTTTCTGAAAGCATTATAATCAGATAAGTATATGATCATATTTTGGATCGATATTACAAATGTTGAGTTTTATTTTGCAAAATGTTATTCACGCAAATCCATTCTGGCTGCATTGGACAGGAGCCGCCCCCGATATCTCTGAGGGATGAGAAAACATGAAAAGTCCAGTGTTGCCAGTTTCCAGATTCAAAGAAAGACCGACCGAACCGCACGAAATTTTGTACATGAGAAAAAAGGAAAGAATTCGGGAAACAGGTTGAAATGTAAGAAATTTAAAGATTTTGAGAACAATTTGGTACTTTTGAAAAATTTACTGAAAATTCTACTGAGAAAAATTATTTCTATCAAAAATCTACTAAAAAGGCAATCTATAAAATTTCTTACTGGATCTCAAAATCCACTGAAAAAGTAGAAAATACTGAATGTGGTTACACTGATGCTGCGGACTTACATTCCACAGCGTTCTTGATTTTAAACTGCAGATATTGCTAATTACAGTTCAAATAATTCATTTATTATATAAAGTGTACTTCTTAAATATTATCGATATATATTGACAGTAGGCAATTTATTTCATTTTTAACTTTTCAAAATATAATATTATGTGGGACGTTAGAATAATGCTATTCGTTTTGGATTGAACTAATGTTGTTTATTTAAGGCTGTCTAAATGGTCCCCCTCGAAAAACAAATGACCTATGACCTGTTGGGCTATAAATAAAATATAATGAAAATTTAGACTTTGGCAGAATTGGAAAAAAGGGGAAATCCACACCAAAATGTTATTTCAATTTCCATATTTTTCTTAAGTCACTGTATCACCTGCGGAAATTGCGATTTAGAATAAAGCCATCTATTTAAAATTTAGCACTCCACCCCTTACATATTTATTGCAAATAAGCTCCTTTAAAGTGCCTCACCCCCTAAAAATCTCTTTAAACAAGGAGAGTACCTAAATGTGGGCGTGGTCATGGGCACTTTTGATACACATCCCGTTTATCCACAGTAAAATCTCGTTGATATTTTTGAAATAATGCTTATTTATTAAAATTGAACATAATTATCAGTATTTTCGATTTGTTTAATTGATTATAAAAGGCAGAGCTGCCTAACCATTGTCTGGGCCCTAAGACAAAAGTAAGTAATAAATAAGAAAATGCATCGAAACGAAATCTTCTGTATCTAATAATATAAACAAAAAATTTTTAGAAATGCATGTAACATTTAAATTGAAAGATGATTTAAGCTGGGCATATTCACATTTTAAAATGATTTTATTTTAGCGCGCTTATACGGACAATTTTAAATAAGGTATACTGACAGTAGCTGGACTTACCCCTCAATTCAGTTTACAAGTTGATTTGAAAGGTATGAAATATACAGAGTGATTAAAAAAAATAGACTAAACTTCACTAGGTGGTAGTATACACCAAACCAAGCATTTTTCGTCACAGTTTATCGTGTCGGAAATGAAATGTAAAGACGTTACAGGGCGCTTACTTGTTGGGAAGCGACCGCTCTGCAAACTTGAAAGCGTCATTCTGATTGTTATTTTCTAGTTGAAGAAGAAACCCACGTATGCAAAGTTCATCATCTAGGGAAAAAGAACCCTTAAGCAAATTTTCGTAACACCAAATATATGGCCTTATCAATATGCAGCAGTTATTAACACCTCCAACTTTTGAGACGATAGAGGAATTTACAAACAGGGAAAAAGCTGATATGTATTTCATCTATGGATCTTCCTTTTGTGGGGATATCTCAAGAATCTCGCCTATGAGGCTTGCCTTCAACCTGAAGGGGAACTCCTCACCAGAATTTCTGCCCTTTCTGCCGAAGTGCACGACATGCCTGGTCTATTCGAGAGAGTTCGCCAATCTCTCCATCGCCACTGTGAGTTTGGCGGTCGCTCTTTTGAGCTATTACTGCAGTTATTATTTATTAAATGAGATTTTATAACTTCTATGCCATTCTTATGTTTTCGCCTCACCTTGTCTGTTTCACCATTAAGCGCCCTCTGGCACCTTTATATTTCATTTCCGACGGGGTAAACTATGATGAAAAATACTTAGTTTGGTGTATACTACCACCTCGTAAAGTTTGGATCATCTTTGTTTTATTCACCCTGTATTTATAGACAAAGAGGTGTACAGACGGATTTCCAGCTTTTCGTCCCCAATAGAGAAATCCGCTGCTCTCAGTAACTGATGCCACGCACATGTGCTTCTGAAAATTATGTGCTGTGCAAATGTCCCAGCTTCCATTTAGAGTCCAGTTAGAGATTCCGACTACAAGTTCTCTGCATGGAAGTTAAAAAAAAGTCTTAAAAATCATCAAATGGCGGCAGATTAATATAGCAGTCTCCCAGGCAAAAGATTCAACAACAGGACATCCCAACAACAGGACTCAAAGGGTTAATATAAAATTTTCGGAAAAATTGCAATGAAACTCAATATTGCCATAATTTGCACACCTTATTTAGTTTAGAGAGACTTTAAGAGAGAAAAAGTAGTTTTCGAGGGTGAAAATTACATGTATTTTGCATATTTTGCAATGACTTTAATTATGAATAAAGGTACAAGCTGTTCATATTTTTAAAACGATATTTTTATACTTTAGTATTTGGAGGTCGATAATATGAAAATAGTGCTATTTTTTAATACATATTTTGACTACTTTTAAAACATATGATTTAGAAGATAAGTCCTAGCGGAAAAAATAAATAAGAACGTTCACTGTTTAGATTATTAGAGATTATTTTTTAACTAATGTTAACAAAAAGAAACTGCTTTCATTAAAGTTAAGCTTTTTAATTCTTTTATTCACTAAACCAAAAATAAAAATATTTTTCAAAAATGTATTTTTAAAAAATCATAAATGATAATTTTTACATCAATTTTTAACATCAGATAAAAATATTTTTAATAAAATTTTTTCTTTCAAAAATTTTCTTTTAATTTTGTGCATGCATATTTATTAGTTTAACATATATATTAATTTCTACGCAAATAAGATAATATTTTTCTTTTATAATCAATCATGCGGGCAAACATAAACTTTTGAAACTGATATGAATCTGAGAAGATACATCAAACTTGAAACATCAATCTCTTCATCAGAACTTAAAACACCAATCTTTGAAACTGAGAAAGAACATCAAACAGGGGGAAGTTGCAATGTTTTTCAAATGCACCTTTAATTACTGTATGCTAAATTTGCGTCCCATGTTGATGCAGTTTGCTTTAAATTAATACTAAATTGATAATAATTTTTCAAATTATGTTTGAAAATCGATTTTTCGAAAGTAAAAAGCTACCATCACCTTTTAATTGGAGTCATTGTGTATTTTCTTTTAGGAAATGGGAGAACAACTTTTCGTCAGAGGGCGATATAATGTCATCCTCATAGACTGGTCGTGGGGTAACACGCCTGATTATACCATAGCTGCCCGAAACCAGAGAGTTGTTGGAGAACAAGTTGGCTTTATCATCAACAATATAATGGTGAAATAACTTATTTGTTTCCAATAATTTATTTATTCCATGTTCTTCTTTAATTTCTCCTAATTTCTCCCAAAAATAAATGGCCGTTCCGGTCTTATTTTGCCTTCATTATACATTTCAGAGTCAGAAAATGTACTCCATAATTGAACCTTGAGCCCGTATGAAGATCACATGATTTTAGCGACTTTTATACGCTCTAGTGTCTTTTTAGGCTCGGTATGCGTTGGCAACTTACTACACAATTTCCAGAGTGTGAGTCTCCATTCGACTTTTTCAAACATTAATATCCTATGGTGTTTAGTTCTGTTTATTTACAATCATTATCAGAATGAAGGTATAGATCTTGCAGTTCTAAAATCCCCAGTTACAAGCGGATAAATTATTATAAGACCCTCTAGTGAAGCATAAAATATATACTTAATTAAATATATATCGTAAGAAATTTAATTACTTGTATATTTTAATATTATCTGTGACTATTATCCTTTATTAAAAGTTGTATAAAGAACACGTGTAAAAATAAAATTGACCCAATGTTTGGCTTGAAAATAAATCCTTTATAAATAAAACAAGTACTAAATACCACTCGTTCCCTGTTCTATATATACGGTAAGCATTTGAAATTAAAATCTGGATATTATGTTGAGAAAGCCATGGTATTAATTAAACCTGCAATTATACCCGAAAATGGGGCCTTTACTGGCACCCCAAAATTTGTAATGATATCACACAATAAAAATACAATAAAATAAAAGTGAGAAGTATTTACTATACCATGTGCGTTCTTAAAGGCCATACATGGTTCGGTAATACTGAAATTCTACTTTTCCGTGTGCATAACTGTAAATTTTATTATATATTTATTTATTTAACACGTGACAACGTAGAAAGGGGTATTCTGTTGTGTTAGGGCCCATTCCGTTCATTTCGATAAATAATGAAACCTAATGAAATTAATTTGTCTGATCCTTCCCTACATCCTTATATAAATTTTATGAGAGAACCATTACGTACATGGGGGAACTGCTTATTTGTGTAACTTACGGCTTATTTTTGATTAATATATATAATTTAAACCGAAATGATCGAAGGTTTCTAATTAATTTCGAGATGGTTTGGGACGGGAAGTTAGAAGTTAAACGCAATAAGGGTAGTTTATTATAATGCACTTATGGAGTGCCAGTGAAACTATAGATGAAGCATGAAGCTAATGATAGGCTTCGAAGTACCGATATAAATGGGAAATAAATCTCAGCCTAAGAAGAAATGAAAAACTTAGAACCAATGAAATTGTTATTTTTAGAGTCCTATCGTGGAGTACGATCACGTTGAACATGTGGGTCCGTAAGTCCTTCCGAGAGGTTGGTGGTAGGGGAAGGAGGGTATGGTCCTTGTGGATGCCTCCCCCACTGGGCTCCGGTCTAAATTGAGTGGAACTTCCCGCCTGTGCAAACAGTTACTTTACACCTTGCCCGGCCCGGTCGTCCAAATAGTTGCTCAAGTTCTGTGGATGAGTCGGACGGCCTGGGTTTTCTACACCTTTCCCGGCGGGGAATGAGGGCGCGGTAGCCCATTGGTTAGCGCGCTGGAGTTGCACTCGGTAGGCCCGGGTTCGATTCCAGCCACTGTCAAAACTGCCGCCGTGTTCATGCGGAGTACGATCACGTTAAACATGTGGGTCCGAAAGTCCTTCCGAGAGGTTGGTGGTAGGGGAAGGAGGGTACGGTCTCTGTGGATGCCTCCCCCACTGGGTTCCGGTCTAAATTGGGTGGCACTTCCCGACCGTCCAAATAGTTACCTTACACCTTTCTGGTAGGTCGGACGGTCTGGGTTTCAACAACAACACCTTTCCCGGCTCCGGTCACACAAATAGCTACTGCAAACCTTCGGGTCAGTCGTGTGGCCTGGATTTTCTACACCTTTCCCGGCTGTCGAAACAGTTACTGTACACCTTTCTGGTATCACTCAAGTCCACAGGATGAGTCGGACGGTCTGGGTCTTTAACACCTTTCTGGTACCCAGGGCGCGGTAGCCCAGTGATTAGCGCACTGGAGTTGCACTCGGTAGGCCTGGGTTCGATTCCAGCTATTGCCTAAACTGCCGAAGTGTTCAAGCGGAATACGATTACGTTAAACATGTGGGTCCGTAAGT
The DNA here is from genome assembly GCA_951213105.1 of Amaurobius ferox. Taxonomy (NCBI): domain Eukaryota; kingdom Metazoa; phylum Arthropoda; class Arachnida; order Araneae; family Amaurobiidae; genus Amaurobius; species Amaurobius ferox. The sequence continues at coordinate 124,008,489 of OX578149.1, read as the reverse complement.
CCTTCTGAGAGGTTGGTGGTAGGGGAAGGAGGGTACGGTGCCTCCCCCACTGGGTTCCGGTCTAAATTGAGTGGCACTTCCCGATCGTCCAAACAGTTACCTTACACCTTTCTGGTAGGTCGGGTGGTCTGGGTCTCAACAGCAACACTTTTCTTGTACCCGGCCTCACAAATAGCTACCATAAGCCTTAGGGTTGGTCGTGTGGTCTGTGTTTTCAATCCCTTTCTGGTACGGCCACACAAATAGTTACTGTAAGCTTTCGGGTCAGTCGTGTGGTCTGGGTTTTTTTCACACCTTTCTGGTAGGTCGGATGGTCTGGGTCTTAACAACAACGACAGACTCTTACGCATATTATTACGAACGCGCAAAATGCTCTCAATGAAGACACCTTTGAAAACCAGACTTAAAAGACACCCATATAGGCAACCTTTTCTATGACATAAATCTAGGGTTTCCAGCTGCTGAATTCGGTAGAGGGTTGAGAGATTTAGCGATTTATGGCCAGTTTAGCGACGTTTGACAACTTTGCGAAGGTTACAGAAAACACTTCGAAATAACGAATATTCTACGAGATATGACAGAATTCTAGAAGTTTCTATAGAGAGTCTATAAAAAGAGTCATCAGTCAGTTGGAGAACAGTTGTATCCTCAGCGCACACCCACGATTGTAGAGTATGCGTTATAACAATGTACAGCTAGATTTTTGCATCGATTTACGTTGTGATTTATTTTATTATAGTATCAAAGTTTATTCTCATTTTCATAATTTTCTCCATTTATTATTGCAAGAGGCAAAAAGGAATCGGTCCTGAAAAGTTCCATGTTATCGGACACAGTTTTGGTGCCGTTGCATCAGGATATGTTGGCAGAAGGGTGAAAGGCTTGAGAAGAATAACAGGTAAGTTCTATTGAACTAGTACTAATACCATAAACTTCAGAAAGAAGTAAATAATTTAAGGGTGAGCGTCAGTAAATCTTCTGCCCTATCCGCGCTTTGTTAACTTTGCCGGCACACGTTTTTCGCCAAAATTCTGCTCAAACAGTTGCGAAATATTCCCTGAAAGATAAAATGCAATGCTTAGATTATATTAAAACTAAATTTAATACCCAATAAAACGTAGAAAATCCTTTTTTTTATTTTAATCCAAAATATTTTTGGTGCTGCCATCTGTCGTAATTTAATTCATACCGATTATTTTTATTTTTTAATGAACATTTTCAAATATCTGTTCCTTCTAATACTGTATTGAATACAACAACAGATCATATATAATAATGCCACAATCAGGGAAAGATAATTTCTCATTCTATAAATTTGATAAGGAGATCTGAATGTACATCACTGAGGACTGCAGGTTTCTCTTCAGTTCCTTTGTCTTCAAGTCCAAGTTCAATTACGTTTCCGTGATTGTGGCATTTTTATATATGATCTGTTGTTGTCTATTCCTTCTAATACGCTAAATATATTCATTAAAAAATAAAAATAGTCGGTATGAATGAAATTACGACAACAGATGGCAGCACCAAAAATATTTTAAATTAAAATAAATAATATATTCTATGTTTTATTGGGTATTAAATTTAATTTTAATATAATCTAAGCATTGCAGTTTTTCTATCAGAAAATATTTCTCAACTGTTGAGCAGAATTTCGGCGAAAAACGTGTGCCGCGAAAGTTAACAAAGCGCAGATAAGGCAGAAGATTTACTAACGTTCATCCTTAACCGATTTTAATAAACGTAATTTTGAAATTTAGAAAAAAAAATGGACTATAATCTTAACTTATGAACTATATATTAATTTCATATGCGTATAAATGTAATAATATTATACAGCTCTAATTTAAAAAATAAAATTGAAGCAGAAACTTTAGGTTCAATGCTCTTAAATGTACTTGAGGGAGCTGATAAAGTTTTTTTAACCTGTTCAAAAAACTTTAAAATCTTACATAATAAAAATATGGCTGTGTGTCTATATGTGTGTGTGTGTGTGTGTCGTCTATAGAGGAAAATCGAAAATTCGGACAAAGCTAAGTTTTTGGGACTACAGCCTTCGTGGAAGGTATTTTTTTAATTAGCCGAAAATCCGCCGACATTTCGGCTTCAAAATCGATTTAGCAGACGATTTCCAAACGCAGGACATGCGAAAAAAAATGTTTTGCAAACAAGTTTTTAGAGTTTTGGTCTAGAGACTTGAGTCCTACAACCTTTGCGTTTTTCTAATTTCGTGGCTAAGATACATTTTCAATTTTTGGAATATAGAATTATTTCAATATTATAATTCTGTTCTAGAAATTTGTCTTACATAGGACATAAACTTTTGAAAATAGAACAATTTTTTTCGCTTGAAATTCAATTTATTACTATAACAGGGAAAGGAACATTTTTTTTTCCTTTTTTAATCATCTCCGAGCCACGAACTTCAATCGCAGAAAATGACAAAACACGAACTGGATAATATAATTCGAAAATGCACTTATTATTATACATTTCTAAAAATGTAAACTAAATTTAAAAAATATCTAACTTTTCTAACTAAATTAATTTCGTTTGTTTTCTGCGATTTCAAGTATTTTAGCACGCTTATTTAGGACTTATCAAAGAAGCTTATTTAGGGCGTATCAAAGGAGCTTATTTTGAGTGTATGATGATGAGACAAACGCACACACATACATACATACATACAGTCAGATTTTCAATATTAATTATTTAGAACATATTGCGCCTAATGAATAATTGATATGGTTGTACAATTGATATGGTTATGCGTGGAAAATCAAAGCATGGGAATGATTTCAGTTTATTACAAATGATTTAGAAATTTAGTGGTGTTATCGATTGTGAGACCAGGAATTGAGTTCACACCAGATTTAGGTGAGACAGTTTTATGTTCTTTATTCATGGTTTTCTGCAATAGCAAATAAAGCATCAGACTTGAGGACGCCAGTTTTATGGCACCCTGATCCGAAATGTCAAAGTAGGCAATAAACCGTGGAGGCCAAGGTGAAGCCACGAGAGACCACAAGAGTGGTCAAAAATGTAACCAATATGCTAGGTGTCTGGGCGCATTGCTCTGAAGTCGGCCAATCGGAGCCAAAGAGGCGTGTCATACCTCAGGCAAAAAGAGGCGGCAACCAAAAGATGGTATTACGTAGCCCAATGGTTAAAGAACGGGAATTGCACTCGGTAGGCCAGGGTTCCATTCCCGCCACAGCCAAAACTACCGCCGTGTTCATGCGGATTTCGATCTCGTTAAACATGTGGATCCGTAAGTCCTTCCGAGTGGTTGGTGATAGGGGAAGGAGGGTACGGTCCCTGTGGATGCTTTCTCCACTGGGTTCTGGTCTAAATTGGGTGGCACTTCCCGGCCTTCCAAACAATTACCTTACATCTTTCTGGTAGGTCGGACGGGCTAGGTCTCAACAACAAAAACAACTTCTAGGAGAATATATTAGACTTCTACGATAGTACGGAGACAATATAGACGAAAAGTCAGATTTCTACGAGAATACAATGGGAGAGCAGTGAGCGAGGTTGAATTAAGAGCCGCAGGGTTGAAGAGCCGCAGACTTGAAGAGCCGCAGGACGGAAGAGCCACAGAGCGGAAAAGCCGCAGAGACACAGTTACGGCAAGAGAGCAGAATGCCATGATAATTCCGTAGATATTCCGCAGAAATGCGCTGTGATACATTTCGACGAGTGAGACAGAAACGAAATGTCCATGTCCTAATAGAACTTCAACGGCAGACTTCGAGATGCAACAGAAAAGAAGTACGAACTCTGTGTCAATGCAGAGTGTAACAAAATTGGAGGTATGTGTTTCTATCAATAACTATAAAGGTCATAATGTAATTTAGGTATTCAAACAATGGTCTCACACTTTCTCTCTCCGCCACAATTAATATGAATCATGATTGTAATTAATTTAATAAGTATTCTATGTTGTTAATAAATAATTTTATTTGTAAAGTTAACAATGTTGCAATTAATGAGTGATAGCATGATAATAAATATTCTTTTACAGAACTCGCACTAGAGAAAATAAGGTGAGTTAACGCGGTATTTCATGTATCCATGTAATGGTTTAAATAATTTAATAAGTAATCTACCATTAAGTAAATGTTTATGTTAAAGTAAAAATGCGCTTTAGTTTGGTGCACCACGTCTATATCTATATTATTTATGTAACGGGCGTTTATTTTGGATCAGGTAATGCTGAATAATTCGTTTCAGTATAATATATTATTTAATTATGTTTTCCAGATCAATATCTCTTATTTAAAATATTCTAATTTTTCACAAAATTAGAATATTAAGAAAAAATGGTTTAAAATATCAGAATATTCCAGAATATTTTTATTAGTTTAGAGATGAGCGCAAAACTTGCCCTTACTTAGTTTAGGTGTTATGGAACTAACACGTAAGAGTAGTTTACACGCGGATTTCAGTTGATCAATTGCTTAAACATGGGTCGAACAAATAACATATCAGAATACAAGAAAATTTTCTAGTGTTAATCTGCACATAGCAGGCTATAGAGCCCGATATTCCTATAACGGCGATAATGACACCATTTGATCTATTCGAGACCTCAGACCTTATTTAATTAATAAAACTCAAGAAGACGGGACATGGAGGCACAGACCGTCATATTGTTTTCATATAATTATACCTTCATAATATTTAAATTATTGTCTTCATATACGCGTTTTGTACATTCCTGATGTCCATTCATACTAGTAAGACCATCTGGTATATTTGTAGAGGAATGTTATGGAAACACGTTGAAAAAACTGCTTTTCGATTTACTCTTTAGTTTAAGAGATATGCAAAGTTAAAGTCTAAGAAAGCGTATTTGATCTGAGAGTTCACCTTCTGGACAGATTAGCAATAGCAAGATCACGAATCTTTGCAAACATGTACATACACAAATGAATTTTTGCTAAACAGAGCCCTTTTTTATATTTCGATTTAGTTTACTCTACTTTTTATGCACTTTTTAAAGGAAAATATTTCTTGTGTATGGGAAAGATTTGATCGGTCGAACGGATTGCCAGCTTCTCTCTGATTGGTTTTTGGCAGAAACATTACCAAGTGGTCGGAGACTGAGTTATTGCAGCATTAAAAGCATTAAGAGTATAGACATTTAATTCTAAACATTACTGCAACTTTAGTTAGTGCACTTGGGAAAATATGCAATGTTTAAATCATTTGATTTATCTTTCTTCTTCATAAACATCGAGAACGTTTTGTAAGTATTATTGCCATAAACATTACGATGTACTGTTGTCATGAATATTAGTCGAGCCAATTAGGAGCACTAGGGTGGTGATGTGTGCCAACTAGATCGAAAGAGCTCGTAAAGCGATCTTCGGGGGATAGTGAGTGTCAGCGAACAACAGGTGGACCCTCAACGGTAGTATAAAGCTAGCGTAATAGGCGGCATGAAAGAACTAAAGTATCAAACTCGTCGAGCGCCAGACAGTAGGAGGAGAAGCCGTTCGACTCGCGAAGCGATTTACGAGGGTTCGCGAGCGTAGAATGGCCAGGGCGGATGCCTCTGGTATTGCAAAAAGGGTTAATGCGACGTTCGAAAGGGAAAGTATAACTAGACCAGAGACGGAATCCCCAGTTATAGAAAAGTTGGTGAAGCAAAGTTTATAATTTGCACTTCATTACTATATTTAAGGCAATCAATCTCACATTGTCATATTTCATTTATTTTCAGCTCTAGATCCTGCCTATGCGCCACTCGGTAATGCCCCACCAGACGAACTAGTGACATACAGAGATGCTCAGATTGTTGATGTCATCCACAGCAATGGGGGCCAATGTTTCGGTAAGCGGAGAGTGCACGCATTCACTCAAGTAGTATACTTTTACGATAACTCAAACTAAGTATGAAAAGATTGATACAATAAATATCTTGACGTCATGAAGTGACAAAAATTTAAGGAAAAAAAGTTTTCATTTTGAAAATATAATTAAATTTTAATGGCTCTTATATCTCTTACGCATGTCAAATACCATTTCAACATATTTCTAACATGTAAATGAATTACTTCGCTAGTAAAAGAGCATAAAAGTAATATTCAAAATTGCAGCACCCAGTTTCGTATGCAAAAGGGTCTCTCCTCAGTCAGGAAAAGAAGGGAGTGCCAAACTCCAGCAAAAGCAATAAAAAGTTTGTCAGCAGAAAGTTGATTTGTCAGCAGTCCTAGATCAGTAGCGGCGCATACCACATCTAAATAAGGCTTTACTTAGGGCCCCACCTAAATAAGACTTTAAGGCTACAATACCGGTATGATCCTAAAGGGTTATAAATTCCCAATCTCATTAGTATATGTTGAGATACCTAAATGGAAATGTTTAGCGACGGAAATAAATCAAATTTCCAAGCTTTTAGTATTTTGGAATACATGGGCATGGTTACGCTGAAGTAAGATGGAAATAAATTTCTATCCCGGTTCCTCCCTTGATCAGTTGGGTGACAGGAAAGCGCAAACTGCCCTTTCGCGTATTAATAGCGGTCATAATAGGGCTCGAAATTTGTCAAGGGCATGAGTTTTTTTAACGTTCTTTAAAAATAACATTACTCAATCCTCTACGAGTTATCTCCTTTCCTGTATAGGAATGAAGAGAGAGGAACTTCTTGGGAACCCTGTGTATGACTTTTTAAAGGTGCATGGATTCGTGGACTTGGTCTAGCCATGGTTAGACCATAAATGTTATTTCACTTCGAGCTAGATATAATCAAACACAAGCATTGATATTTAATTAGTTGCATTAATTTAGCGTAATTTTTATCAATTTGGCGACAATTTTAATCGATTTGGCAACATTACTGAAAAGTCGCCAAGTTGCGATCTAGTCAGTTGATATCCAGCCAAATTAATAGATCTGAATTCGCAGATCTGATGAATAAAATATCCTTATCCCGTCTGCATATGCCAAAACAAGAACGCTAGAATTGTAACAGAATGTACTTGTATATCCGTACAACTTACCTTAATTCTGTTTCAACAATTAGCTAAATTTAATATATGAGTTTATTGGCTAAACGGAATATATTAACAAATTAATTAGTCATAAATTAATTGACTAAATACAACATATAAGTTTGAAAACTCTTTGGCAAAATAAAACAGATGATGTAAGAAATTAAAAATATCAACAATTCCCGTAATCTTTTAATACGAAGTCCGTAATTGATATAATTCAAGAAAAAATGCAATACTTTTTATTTATAAGATATATTTTTTATATCCATTTATTTATTATTAAAATCACAAAAAAAAGAAAAAATAATAAAAATCGTCTGCCGCATGAACGCATTTGATTTAAGTGCGTTGCTGAGCAACTTGATATAAGAATCTTCCTCATTGCTCATAATTATGTAACTATTTTGATGTCGTCATAATTTCCATTGTTAAGTAAAATAAACCATGGAAATAATTTCCATTTACCTTCATGACTTAAACCAGAAATTTTCAACATATTTTGTTTGGAAAAACCATGGCGTTAGAGAAGAGATAAATAAGATCCTGTGGAAAATTAACCATGGAGATAGAGTTTCCTTCATGCTTTCAAACCAGCTATTTCCATCCAGTATTTCTATCAGACATACCTCCGGGGGGAGGGGTAAAGTCCTCCCCGGAAATATTTTATGTTAACCTATTTCATATTTATGTGAGAGCATTTAGATGTATTTATATAGGACAAATAGAAATTTGCCTCCCTAAAATTTCATGCGCCTCCCCGGCATAAAGTCCTGAAAGGAACACTGTTTCTACCCTTATTTGTTTGGAGGAATCATGGAGTTAGAAATTAGATAAAACTGCTATGGAAGTTTGTTTTTCATTAATATCTCGACAACCCCCGGTTTATAAACTCGAAACATGGACACAATTTTAGATAGAGCTATTTAACGGCTATCTACAAAATTTCATGAAATTCTGTTCGACCGTTTTTCCATGATGATGAAATAAAAATAAACACGCAAACGCATATACAGGCAGATTTTGAATGTTGTAAATAGATTGATGATTACTTAGGAGTGTTTTGCTACTATGATTGCCATGAATAATTACTACTATAATCTAATTATTAATGCAGTTAACTATTATATATACGATCTGATTGTTTATTCGTACAAATAAAGCGTTTAGCAACTATATTTGTCATAAAATGCTACGATTAAAATGTTACAATTAATGCATTTAAATTTTATATATCGTATGGTTACTGTTTTAAACAATTAAACAGAGTAATTACGAAAATTAATTTTTCCTAATCACGAACTAAATATTTACCTAGTTATTAGAAAGTTCACATTTGGTTCCATATTATTATAAAGTGTCACCAAAGCGAAAACAAGCTTATCGCACTAGGAATGAAATTCGAAAGAAATAATTGCCGCAGAAATATATTTCTGAATACTATATAAATGAAGTAAAGTTTACTATGGGAAAGATGGATGTAAAATTTCAACGTTGTGGAGCTATACAGTTTAAAGTAGTTGCTGAAAGCTCGGATCATTCATATTGTTAATAAGATTGTGTGCAAGTTATTATAAAAACCTCTAAAAGGTCGACGAGCGTTGCGAACAAGGGTGGAATCCCTAATTTTAGAAAACTAACAATTTTTTTCTCTTCCAAATGTATTCTTCTTTAGTCTTTTGGTGAGTCCATATCACTTTTCACCGCAACATCTACAGGAATTTTTACTGTAGTATTAATAGTATCATTTTCATCATCACTTTCTGTATGATCGCCATGATTCAAAATAGCGTCAACCATTTCAACACCATTCGAAAGCAACTTTATAATTAAACATGTTTAGATCGTCATTAGTTAGTTTATTATCAAATTTATTATACTTAGAACTTTCAAACTGTATATATATTGGGAATTGATAATACGAAAAATAAAATTTGCGAAAATGTGTGAGGTAAATAGTCCATTTTTATAAAGTGGTCATTATCTTAGCTACTTTGTGTACAGAATGCTTTAAATCAGCGATTTTCAAATTTTTTGAACCAAGGACAATAGTGGGGTCAGTTAAAGGCTTGTAGGCCACATATGCAAAAAAGCGTATCCTCGTAAGCAAACAAAAACCGCATATTCTCTTAACCAAAAAACGCTATCCAGCATATATTCGAAACAGCTTTACTTTTACTTAATTACGTTCCTTAAGCTTTTACTCATTAAGACCGAGTGTGATTGTTCTGCTTATTTCAATTAGCTGCATCCTCTATTCTTTTCAACTTTCTGGAAAAGGATAGTACTCTCTGGTTCGGCTATTGAACGAAAATATTTTATATAAGATATATCATTAATATTTTATCGGTGATATTTACAATCCCTATAAATAAAAATACTTCATTTTATATTTTTAGCAATTCCATATTCTGTGCGGTAGAACATTGTTGTCTATTTGGGGCTTTACGAATAACTGACCAAATGACGGTCGTTAAATAAAGTTGCCCCATGGCACTTCAGATCATAATTAAAATAAAATAAAAATGTAAATTTGATATGGCAACATTTTTAGCAGTACAAAATGCACACTGAAAAGCTGTTTCAATAATTGAAATTATCCCTGGCTACTTTGTAACACTTTACAATATAGTTGAAAAGTATTTATGACTGTTCATTCTGTTTGTATATCTGTCTGTCTGCCCGTTCGCATGATAACTACCGTAAAAATGACTTTATCAAAATGAAATTTTAGTATGTTGTCCAGACGGTCTGTGGAGCCTATGGGAATATAAATGAATAATATCATCCAATTAGTTTCGAACTGAAATCGAGTTGAAAAACTGAAGTACATTGAACCCTATGGGACCTAATTTTTCAAACATTATTCAAGCGAATTTGAAATTCACAAATTGCTTCGAAAGTTTTAGGAAATATTCAAATTCAATATTCAATATTCAGTTTTAGGAAATATCCTATAAAAAATATGAAAAAAATTTCAGCAAAATATATTCGGTAGTTTTTAATATAAAAATTAAAATACTAACTACACTCATATCATATGAAGAGATCACGTGACCCACTTCAAAATAAAATATGGCATCCAACTTGTGTCAAAATCGTGATTTTTAAAGTTCTTTTTTATTTATATTTGGTGTTGTATCCGTCCTAAAACCGCTTTATTTTTGCTTAATTTCTTTACATCTGTATTCTGAAACAACGCAATTACAATATATTTGAGTTTAAATGATCATCAAACTTAATTCTCCAACGAAGATTAGCTTTATTAGAATGTAGATTATTTCTACAACGAAGTCTAATTTTCACTTATGGAGAATGTAAACACATCAAGATGTAGTAGGAGTTGTTTAAAAATTTCTGAATTATTTTAAAGCAAAATTATTTAGCTCTAGAATCAGTAATATAGTTAATATGAATGAAACATTCATTGATTTTACACAGAAGCAGACGATTTTTAGCAGACTTTGTCGATGGAGTTTTAAACATAGAGTTCAATTTCTTTTACCTCCATGAACGAAATATTTACTTATTTTACATTGAGAGCCAGGAGATTTATATTTCAATGACTTAAATAAAGTTCATTTCTTTCGATGACGTTCTAAGTGTTCAAATATAATAAAATTCAAATATAGTTTTGTGGTCATTTAAAAAATATTACAGCAGAATGGATCGCATTTTAGAGATGTTTAAAAAAAATTGCATTGCAGTTGGAAAGTGTTTCATAATCAATGATTTATGCATGATTGATCAATCTTGTTTGCTTTCTGAAATAAGGATGATTCGGAATGAAATAATCTGTTTAAAATTTTACACAGATTCCCCTCGTTCACATTCATTGGAAAGATCAGCCATTTCAATATCTCAAGAGAACTGTTAACATTTTACACAGATTCCCCTCGTTTACATTCCAAGAGCGACTATTCACTTCCAGACTAATTGGTGCAAAAGGTTTTACTCGATAGTAGCTATAAAGCTTTTATGTCTTGGAAACCATGTTTCAAAATCTTAATTTTTCGGGTATTTCATGTATATGTAATATGTATTAATATTAACACATTTCATATATATTCAATATATGAGACATTTTAATATATTTCTTTTTATAAACGTTGCTATATAATTTACAAATTATTATAATTTGTAAGTTGTACAAATTTACATATTACCATATTTCCTTTTTCACATATATTTCAAGGAAAATGAGGGAACCGACTACCTCCGTATCTCCTAAACAAGAGCCAATTGCCAATTTTTACTATCATTTTTGTGTTCAGCGTCCCAAAATTAGTAAGAAATGACTTTTTTCATATTTGAGAAAATAAGTGTGTTGTGCAGTGTAATGCTTAAAATTTTCCCATACAAACATTCAGTCGCTCTATGAAAATGTATCGTACTGTTGACTCTTATAAACAATTAAGCAAATTACAAAAACTATTTTTACCATAATCACTAATTAAATATTTACCTAGTTATTAATAAGCTCAGATTCGGTTCCATATTATTATAAAATGCCACTGAAGTGAAAACAAGCTAATCGAATTATCGCACTAAGAATGAAATTCGAAAACGCTCTAGAGCTGCTAATAAGCCGTCAGAAGTAACTGCATCAGAAATATGTTTCTGGATATTATATAAATGCAGTTAAATTGACTATTGGAAGGATGGATGACAAATTACAGCATTCTAGAGCTATGCAATTTAAAGCATTGCTGGAAGACCAGATCGATCATATTGTTACCAAGATAGTGTACAAGTTACTATAAAAATCTCCTCAAGGTTGGCGAGCGTAGCAAGGAGTGGAATCCCTAGTTTTAAAAAATACCATTTTTTTTCTCTTATAAATGCATCCTTTTTTAGTCTTTCGATGAGTCCATATCACTTTTTCACAGTATCATTTACAGGAATGTTTACTGTAATAATAACAGTATCATTTGCATCATTTTCTGTATGATCGTCATGGTTCAAAATCTTTTCAGTCATTCCAACAAAATTTAAAAACAACTTAATATAATTGAGCATGTTTATTATCAAATTTATTATACTTAGAACTTACAAACTTTACATACATTGTGGATTAACAATGCGGAAAATAAAATTTGCGACTACAAAAATGTATAAGGCAAATAATCTATTTTTAAAAACAATTGGTCATTATCCTATCTTGTTCTTTGTATAAAAAATACTTTAGACCAGTGGCCTTTAATCTCTTTTGAACCACGCCCCATAATTGGGTCAGTTAGAGGCTTGTGGGTCGAATATCCAAAAACAAGTAACCTCGTAAACAAAACAACGCGATCCAGCATATCCTGGAAACATCTGTTGTATTTTTACTTAGTTACTATGTTTAAGCTTTTATGTACAGTCCGAGTACGTTTCTTCTGTTTATTTCAACTAGCCGCGTCCTCTATTCTGCGCAGAGTTCTTCAAATGAATTAGCATGTTTACACATTTGCTGACTATCAAAAAAATTTATATAAAATATACTATAAAAATTTTATCGGTGGTTATATACAGTCCGCTTAAATAAAATATTTAATTTTATATTTTTAGCAATTATGGTATTTACTGTGGGGCGATAGAATATTGCTGCCTATTTAGGGCTTTACGAATTACTGTCCAAATGATGGCCATTAAATAAAATTGGCTCATGACACTTCGGGCCGTAATTAAAATAAAGTGAAAATGTATATTTGATATGGAAGCATCTTTTCTAAAACGAAATGCACACCTAAAAATTATTTCAGTTCTTGAAATTATCCCTGGCTGCATTTTTGCATTCTAAAATAAGGATTCGGTATGAAATAATCTGTTTCAAATTTTGTACAGACTCCCCTCGCATATGCAAAAACGAGTATCCTCGCAAACAAACAAACAAAACATATTCTCGTAAACAACAAACAACTCTATCCAGCATATCCTCGAAACAGCTGTATTTTTAATTAATTGTGCTCAATTGCGTTGCTTCACGTATTAAGTTCGAGTATGTTTTTTCTGCTTCTTTCAACTAGCTGCGTCCTCTATTCGGTGCTGCATTCTGAAAAGAAAAAACACTCCTATCTTCAGGTGAGCCATTAAACGAAAATATTTTTTTATAATAAATATATCATTAAAATTCTATCAGTGAGTATTTACAGTCCCAATAAATAAAAATACTTCATTTTATATTTTTAGCATATTTTCCATATTCTGTGCGATAGAACATTGTTATCTATTTAAGGCTTTACGAATAACTGACGAAATGACGGTCGTTAAATAAAATTGACCCATGACAATTCGGGTCATATTTAAAACAAGAAAGATCAATCATGCTTAAAGCATTGATTATGAAACACTTTCCAACTTCAATGCAATTTTATTTAAACAAGTCTAAAATGCAATACATTCCTCGGTAATATTTTGAAACTTATCACAATACTGCATTAATTTATTATATTTGAAAACTTAAACCTTCATCGAAAAAAATGAACTTCATTCAAATGACGGCATTGAAATATAAATTGCCTGGTTTAAACATCTCTGAAATGTTATACATTCCTCGGTAATAGTTTTAGAATTATCATAATACTACGATAATTTATTATATTTGAAAACTTCATCGAAAACATCTGAAATTAATTCAAATGACGTCATAGAAAAAATAACACGCCTGGATCTCTCTATAAAAACAAGATTTCATTCATAACTTTCTCCCATTCATTTCATTCATCACAATACTATAATAATTTATTTTATTTAAACATTTTGTTTAAGACCATGGAGCTACAAAAAATTAAACTCTATGCATGAAACTTCATCGAAAAAAATCGTCCTTCTCTTTATGAAATCAATTAATATTTCATTCATATCAGCCATGCAGACTCCATGGACAAAATTATTTTGTGTTAAAAAAATACAGGAATTCTAATACAACTCATTCTATATATTTTGCTGTTTACATTTTACATAGGTGAAAAATAGGCTTAGTTGTAGAAATAATCAAATTTAGATGAGCATTTAAACTCAAATATATTGTCATTGCGTTGTTTCAGTATGTATATGCGCAGAATTTAAGCAAAAATAAAGTAGTTTTTGGACGGATACAACACTCAATATGAATTAAAAAGAACTTAAAAAAATCACGATTTTGAAACAAGATGGATGCCATATATCATTTTGAAGTGGATCATGTGATCGTTTCATATCATGGTCACGTGATCGTTTCATATAAGAGGTGTAATTATTATTTTAATTTTTATTTAAAAAACTACTGAATATATTTCGCTGAATTTTTTTTATATATTTTATGGAACAATTTTAATATTACCTAAACTTTTCGAAGCAATTTGTGAATTTTAAATCCGCTTAAAAAATGTTTGAAAAATTAGGTCGCTTAGGGCTCAATGTATTTCATTTTTTCGACCCGGGTTCAATCCAAAACTAATTGGGTGATATTATTCATTTATATTCCCATAGGTTCTACAGACCGTCTGAACAACATACTAAAATTTCATTTTGATTAAGTCATTTTTACGGCAGTTATCGTGCTAACGGACAGACAGACAGACAGACAGAATGAACAAAGTCATAAACACTTTTCAACTTTGTTGTAAAGTGTTAAAAATAAACATAGCAGATACTACCTGTATTTTGCATTGTAAAGTTATTTTTCCTAAGATGCCAATTGTAATTACGTTTTTTTCAGATTTTAGAAGGTTTTACAAAGGAAAAAGAATCAGTTTCTTGTAGACTGAGATACAGATCGCTAGAAATTGGGGTTTGTCAAATATAATATATAGACACTTGCCATGCCAGATACGGATTCAAATACGACGACTTTGAGGAGTGGAACATCACAGTGTTCCAAAAATAGCATTGAGTGGAAAAGATTACAAACGTGCAATTTTGATCCAAATTATATATTACATAAGATATAGAAAACCCCAACCATTAAAAATCTTATCATTACCTTCTTCAAGTATTATTACTCTTCCTGAAAGAGTTTTCATTTGTAAAATACTGAGAAAAAACTCAGCACAGTCAGAAAATAGGAATTTCTTTGGATACTTTGAACAATCTTCACTCTTAGCTGATTTGAAAACACATAACATTTTAATATAGGGTCCTAACAGACCATTTTGGCCTAAAATGGGCGTTTACATATGCAAAGAACTGAAACTAGAGCCCTTACATCACCACCGTTTGACAGACTTTGTGGCCATTGCTATTTATCAGAAATGATAATGATGAAAGCTTTTTTGTACAGTAATTTAGGAGATCCTTATAAATTAGCACGTATTTCATTTATCAAGCTTTTTCTTCGAAACAAAACTTGATGTATAAATGTAGGCGAAAGACGAATTGCATCTTAAAACATGCATTATAAAATGTAAAAAAAAACATCGAAAGCATGCCTTCTACAGTTTTAAAAATTATTTCGAGACAAGCAACTTGCAATTTTTCAATTGAAGGAAGATCCCTAAATATTTCTACTCATTTAAAATGTTTAGACATAATTATTGATGATAAATGAACCTGGAGCCCAAATATCGATTTTCAAAAAGAAAAATGTTTAAATTATGTTCTACTTTTGGGAAAATATCTGTAAATAATTTGGGTGTCAACAAAACAAATGTAAAAATCTGCTACAAAACAGTCATAGAAAAATTATTGTATACGGTTTTGGGATATGGAGGAATAATTTATCCTTTAAACAAAATAAAAAACTAAATTCTTTTTAGGGATTATTCTTTTTAAAAGTCACTTCCAGTTATCAGACTTCGTCGAATGCCTCACCCTTTTCTATTTTAGGTATTCCCTCTATTCAATTTTTTTTAAACAAAGAATCTATGTCTTTTCCATTTCGGATTTCAATTCCCCTTCTCAATTTGCTTTCGATTGCCCTATTTTCGATATCCAACCATCAAATCTTATTGTTTCTCTTCGAAATTGTGATAACAAAATTAATTCTGATTATAAAATTTATTCAGATGTTTCAAAAATTGATGAAAATATTTTTTTCGCTATCTTCATTTATAATCACGATTTTTTGGATAATGTTTTTGCTATAAACTGGATGCAGGGAATACAGCATTTTATGCTAAAATAACTATCACAGGCTATGCAGCTGATTGAACTTTTAAAAATAATTTATACGTAAATATATATATATATATATTATGTACTGACAGTATTTCTTCAATTTTTGCCCTAAATTCAATTTATAATAAATCTACTTATATAAAAATTATCAAAGGAAATGTTTTAATTCTTAAACTTTATATAAATAATTCCTGTGTCAAATTTCATGTTGGTTTACTTAGCAATGAACCTGTGGATCACTACGCCTAAATTCCTGGTTCTACTGATACTAATGTTTATATTTCCATTTCTCTATTCTTGTTTATCTATATTCTCTAAAAATGCATTAATTGATCTCTGGCAAACTTTTTTAAATAACTCCTCGCAGAACTCATGATCCTCTACTTCTCCTTGCACTCATGGTCTATCAAGAATTAAATCATTTTTATTAATTGTAGACACCGAATTGAACAATTTTAATAAATATTTAATCTATTTTCTTACTGGTCACTACCCATTTCTTGATTATCTGCACTATTTCAAAATTAAATCTACTTCTAGTTGCATCTGCAACCAATATAGAGATGTTGATCACTATATTTACTTCATACTATGTAATAGTATAGAGAAAGTATTGTTTTCACGAAAAGTTTCGAATTCGAATTCTCTGTTTGTCGGTGGTCGATTTATTCTGTACACCATAGAGGCCACAATATTAATGGATTTTCACGGAGCTTTATATCCGACGTTGTTACCAGAAAATCTAGACTTAGATAAAAAAAAAATTTAATTCGAGCGAAAACTTCGAAATGTATTCTAAATTTCATATTCTTTTAACATGGCAACTTAGGACAAAATGTAACATAATCATGCAGAAAAGGATGCATTTATGGTTCAATGGTAACAGGCCCTAATTGTTTCAATCATTGCTGTGAAAGATAGCCGCGATACTGCTTGTATTTCACCTTTAGGGTAGATCCTATGGTCTGGGTATGAAACCCCCCAGAATAACTAAATGTTTTGAATCTTGGTGGCCCCATTACTTGTCCTTATCTAGTGGAGGGCTGATAATCGTGTTTCAATAAAGTGTGATGCTACGGATTTGATGCAGTTTTGAATGGGGTTCCTCACGGAATTTTGAATGGGGTTCATCACAGAATTTTGAATGGGGTTCATCACAGAATTTTGAATGGGGTTCATCACAGAATTTTGAATGGGGTTCATCAGCATATATATTTTTCACAAGTTATGTATGTGGAGTTTTCATTATTTTTCCAAAATGTGATGTCAATATGACAGTTTTCTTTAAGAATTTAAAACCCATCTCACATTTAGCCAAATTGGGATATCAGGTTATTGCTCTATAAATTTGCTCTTATCCCAAGCAATAAAAATATGCTATTTCTAACAAATACAGTTTTGCGCACTTCAACTGCATTAACTGACTGCATTTCACATAGCCGTGCGATATCAGAAGATTTTGGAAATTCTCATTATGCATTTTATAAATTCTACAATGGAACTTCCGATTACATGGATATCCTAAAAAGTTGTACATAAAACAGCTACAAAAATATAATTTTCTGTAAAATTTAAACTAGTATTTATAAACATATTTTTTTCTTAGAAAAGAAAATTTTCCTAACAGTTAATTGGCGGACCGTACAAAATCAGGCGTACAAAATCAGGCATTAGCCCCGCGGGGCGCGAGTCAGATCACTGCTTTAAACTTTCAAATCCTTTAAATATACCAATTTGACTCAACGTCCATGACGTCATTTTATATGTGGCCAATTGCTTTAATTTCCATATCCAGCCAGCAACATATGTAGTTTTATATATTCTACAACATCCAAAATTTTAAAATCATTTGAAACATTTCTTTTTGGTGTAATTTTTTCCTATGATGTATTTTTCCTATATTTGAAATAACCCTAAAAGAATTAGAAATACTGTATTACTCAGTAATTAAATGTACTATCTTTAATACCTCGCAGCTGCCTTCAAAATTATTTAAAGCTTTAAAAGTGACTAAGTGATCGGTCTGAATCTATTATCTCCATAATGCAGAGGTCCGAACCCTGATTTATTCGTGAAAAAAGTGATTTAAATCCCATACTTAAATTACAGAACTTTCAGCTGATTTATATTAAAGATGGAATTATATGAGGATCACACTGAAATTTTTGAGATACTGCTAAATGGTACAAGTTAAAATTACCGACTCTTAGGAGTATTCAAAGTACACCCCTCAAACACCAATGCACTTTTGTAGGAGAATTTTCCAAAGATTAAATGTTTCAAGCCATCCATTTCTTGGAATCGATTAAAGATATGCTTTTATAGCCTCATCATTCTCATCTTCGGTATGAAAACGACGCCCACGCTTATTTATTTATTTTTTTTTATTAAAAAATAGCCAAAAGTTACACACCTTTCTGGTAGGTCGGACGGTCTGGGTCTCAACAACAACAACAACATAGCATGATCAGGAGAATAAGGTGGATTTTCTATCACTTTGATGTAATTTGTTCAAAAAGTTCGACCTGTCATTCTTGCTGAATGAGAAGGTGCATTGTTATGGTCAAGCATGAGTTCCCTAACATTCACTTCCTGAAGAATTTCTGGAAGACACTTAGTGGTGTACCAGTAACCGTCTTCTGTCCCTTCAGCTTTATAGTTTTGACCAGACCTGTACTTCTAAAGAACACGGCATGCATTACTTTTTTCATTGCTCGTTGTCTTTTCACCATTGTTAGTTTGGGATCGTCTTCAAAGACCCATACTTTACTTTCTTGACTTATTGGAACGTCAAAAAGCGTATGTACGTATCATCACCACATACGATTTTAGAAATAATGCGGAGTCCACCATCATTAAGTAATTTTAGGGTTTTTTTACTGATTCTGACACTCTCCGCTTTTTGGTGTTGTGTTAAATTATGGGGGACCCAACAACAAACTAATTTTTTCATATGCAGTTCTTCTTGAATAATTTTATGTATAGCTGCGGATCCAATGTTCAGTTCCTTTTGTATCATTTGGTAGGTACAGCGATTATCCTCAATTAACAGTTTTCGAATAGCCGACACATTTTCTGGGACTACAGCTGACAAATGTCTTCCTGTGTATTTTTCATTCAGGAGAGAATTTAGACCTCTAAACTCTATAAACCCTCTGAATACAGTGGCACGAGATGAAGCATCTGCTAATTATAGACGTTGAAGACATTCTTCTTGATTTAGCCCCACTTTAAAATCATAGAAAACCATAGCTCGATAATGCTCTTGCGTCAACTCCATTTTCTTTTCTTTCAAAATTTATTTTACGAAAGCTAAATTGTAATTGTTGCCACAAATTATAGTCTGCAGACATAAAAGAGTTCAAATTTTAATATCTGACCAATAATTTTTTTCTAGCGCATATCGTCTGCCCCTGTCTCAAAAATTACAATGTGACCCTCGTAATAATATGATATGTATGTTCGGTCAGCATCCATGGAATTTACCATGAATAATTTAGAATATTTGTAAGCAGAGAAAATTTTAAACATTTCAATCAGTACAATAAAATCAAACTATAGTCGTCATTTAAGTATATTGTATTACAAGATTGTAAAATTCGTTAAATATTTATTTTATTTAATGTTAAAAATATTTATTTATTGGTCTACGCAATATTATCTTTTATTATTTCCTGAAAATACGTAATACTACTGCATTTTGGTGTTTTTCAGAAGAACACATATAAAAAGTGCAAGTGCTCTAAGAATAAATTAAACAGTACTGATGCTCCCTTAAAGAATTTAAAATCATGTTGTTCCGCAGTATCAAAATCTGGCAGAGCTGTCGAAGATATTTTTAAATGGTACTGATTCTTTCTGAAATTTAACATAGCACTGGTGCTCCATAAAACAACATAGTACTGGTGCTCTCTAGAAGAAATTAACATAGTACTGATACTCACTAAAATCTGCATAAAATCAGTGTTCCTTAAAATCGGCATAAAATTGGTGATCCCTAAAATCTGCATAAAATTGGTGATCCTTAAAATCTGCATAAAATTGGTGATCCTTAAAATCTGCATGAAATTGGTGCTTCCAAAAATAAGCATAATGTTGGTGCTCCTTGACAAAAATTAATATAATTCTAGCTCTGCCCAGAAGAATATGAAATAATTCTGCTGCTCCTTAGAAGAATGTAGCATAGTCTGATACTCGCTGATAGTAAAAAGATGCAGACTCCTGCGATAGAGGATTGTCAAATAGTACATAGAAATGACTCATTGCACGTAGAAAGTTGTCTCACTGTCATTATAGGTATCAGCCATCTGATTCCATGCTGACGAGAACATAATAAGCCCAAAACCTGTCTATGGGTATTACTTGCAATTTGGTGTGATTCTAATTTTGATAATGCTTTTTAAAGGTGGATATTACGAGCATTTTCTTTTATGATAATAATTGATTCAATTCGCCACTGGATTGCTAAGCAGTTAATATAATTTGTTGCGTATTTCATTGATAACATATTTCAAGTTTGTACAAAATGATAACATCAAATGCAATGACTCATCTAATATATTTCCATTCTAACTCATCTTTCAGCATTAGCTATTGGAGATATAAGACAGTTGGGACATGCTGATTTTTATCCCAATGGAGGATCCTATCAACTTAGCTGTTATACTTACCTATTGATATCTTTATTGAAGCTGGATCTTCTGTATGGTAAGCATAAACATTCTCCAAACTTGGAAGTTTATTTCCTGATTGTGACATTTTGATATGCTAAACAAGAACAATCAATTGCATTAAAGATTGGTGTATAATACGGAGAAAGGAAAAAAAATATTCCTTCTAATTTTTATAGACGTCAGATGTTCGTTAGTATAGTGATAATTAAGAAGTTTACCTTAGAACGATGTTCCTAAATATTTTACGCGTACCCCTGGGGTACGTAAATAGGCTGTAAGGTTCTCTTCAAATAGAGATAGAAATGCTATCATTTTAGTAGCTTAATTGATAGAGCAACGAACGAGGATTGGTGATTTGAATCCTCGCTGGGGCATTAATAACTGTGACAATAAATTTGGCATTAATAAATGGGGGACATTAATAAATGTGACAATAAATGTAACATGCTGGGACATTAATATCCGTGAGTTTAAGGGGAAGTCTGTATATATGTGTGTATGTAGCGAAATTTGTTGAGCACCCCAATAAATTTATAAAGAAAGGTCCAAGAGTTGCGTCTATGTAAAAAAATCTGATGTGGGTACCACATTACTTTATATAATTAAATGGATTTACTTCTTTCACAGTTAAAAAATTATGAAAAGATCCACGGGTCTATGTTTGTGACGTTAAATTGTATATTTGACGCATTTTCCGGATGATAGCATGTAAAGCTATTTCGTACTCAATTAACTTATGTATCACACAACCCTAACAATTATCAATATTGATAGCATCCTCAATAAGCAATATAGTCCATATATTAATATATTTTACCAATAAATGCATCAATTAGGCGTTATATTCATTAATTTGGCGTCAGTTTTGCAATTTTGACAAAGTTTTCGTCAATCTGGATCTAAATATCATCAAATTGGTTATATTTTGCTTGATTAATTCCCAAGTTTGTCGTATGTATATTTAAGTGTTCACAAACATACAAAGAGAAGCGCATTTCTTATATATTAGAAAGTATGTCTGTTTTATGACGGAATTAAAAATTTGTAAAGCATTGCCTCCTATTTAGTGTCAATTTTATCAAATTGGCGATTTCGTCAATCTGGCAATATTTAGAAAAGTTGTTAAGTTTGTTGGCATTCCACCAAATTTTTCGCCAAGCATTAAGGACGGACGGAGAATTGGGTTATTCTTATAGTCGTTTGTTATGTTTTTTTTTTTCAAAATATTGAATTTTCATCAGTCTTCATTTTCTCTGAGTTATTGTCATTTTTATCAATTTGGCGATATTTTCGTCAATTTTGCAACTTTTAAAAATATTCACTGTCAATATGCCGCTAAAATTCCGCCAAGCTTCATAGACAGAGAAATTGGTTATTCTTATAGTAAATTCTTATATTCTATCCAAGATATTGAATTTTCATCATTTAGTCGTCATTTTCATTGATTTAGCATCATTTTTATAAATTTGCGACATTTTTATCAATTTGGCCACATTTTTTATCAATTTGACCATATTTTTATCAATTTGGACATATTTTTACCTATTTGGCAACATTTTTATCAATATGGTGACATTTCCGTCAATTTGGCACCATTAAAAAGTGCGATAATCTGCTAAATTTGACGCCAAAATTTCGCGAACCGTTATGGATGGAGAAATAGGAGTTTTCTATAGCAAATAAACTACTAATGGCGTCGAAATACAAAATAGTTACCCAAAGTATCTTCTCTTATAGTAGATTCTTATATTCTTACCAAGATCTGTTACCAAGACTCCATCAATTACGCATCATTTTTTTTTATTTTGTGCCATTTTTATCAATTTGGCGACATTTTCGTCAATTTGGCAACATTTAAGAAAACCCGTCAAGTTGGCAATATTCGGGCAAATTCGTCGGCAAAATTTTGGCAAGCATTATGGACGGAGAAATAGGTTGTTCTTATAGTAGATAATCGACAAATGGCGTCCAAATACAAAACTATTACCCGAAGTATTTCCTCCTGTGAATAATAGAACGAGCTAGATCCACGGAAATGATAACAAATTTATCGCATAATATTACATATGAAAAGTTACCATATTTCACAATAATTAATACTTTCTCTTTTAATTCATGTTATTTTTTTATAAATGTATTTGAAAAATGTACAGTATCTCCAGAATGGTTCATGCTAGCGTTCTAAAGTTTATGCCAATCGTTTTCTATTGAAACATTACATAAGAAATGATTATTTATATAACTTTATTGACGGTTTTGATTTTTTGATGATTTTTTCAAAATTTCATTTCAAAATTTGGGGGTTCTAAACATTTGATTATTTTTAAAAACAATAGGTTTCCAGCATAATTGATGGTAATTTGTGTACCAAATTTCTTTGGAATCGCTTCATTTGTTCATGAGATATCGCCTTTATAGACTCACTGACACACACACACATCACCTCAGAAACGTTTGATTCGTATTCAGGGATGCTTGAAACGTGCCCTCCCGTTGAAAACTCGTATTCGAATTTTCGAAAGTGATTACAGCTCACTTAGAGGTGAATTTAAAATGTTAGGATAACGAAGAAAATAAGATAATGATAGATAAAAATAATTTAGAGCATTATTTATTTAGTAAGAATCAACAATGAACCATAAGGCATTTATTGCACACAATATGGCGAATGGATGTACTATTGTTGTGTGCTCCTGTTAGTACGCAACCGGCAATGATCGTAATCGGGCGTTCTAAACCATTTGGAGCTCCAGTGTTGCAGGCGGTCGGTTGGCGACAAGACGAAAAGTCATATCATGGATGAATTAGATATGAGGCAGCTACAATGAGTGTGGTCTATCCATGAATTCCTGAATATTTGAACCAATTGGAATTCGGTTGCTGGACGGCAGGCAAATGGCAAAATGGCGATGGTCGAATAACATGTCGGGATATCTTGATGAATAAAAGAGTCTTCATAAAATATACTTCTCTTTATTTGCATGTTGTCATCACTTCAAAAATTTACATTCTATCACGACAATTCATTGTAAAGTCGATGAGCATGCTTGTACATTGCTATGAAATATTCAAAAACATGGAACATTCTTTTTGACGAAATCAGATAACCAACATCTCACCATCATATAAAAAAATCTGATGTGGGCAACACATGACTTTCCTTATATAATGTAATGAATTTTATACTTTTACAGTAAAAAAATAGATTTTTCTTACACTAGATACTAATATTCTTTCCTAGATATTGAATTTTCGACAATTAGTCGTCATTTTCATTGATTTAGCGTCATATTTATCCATTTGGCAAGATTTTCGTTAATTTGGCAACATTTCAAAAAAGTTGGCGACATTCCGCCAAATTCGTCGCCAAAATCTCGCCAAGCGTTATGCACTAAGAAATAAGTTATTCTTAAAGCAGATAAATGACTATTGGCATTCAAATACAAAAGTATTATTCAAAGTATCTTTTTTCATGAATAAAACGAGCTAGATCCACGAGAATGATGTCACTCAATTTATCGCATGGTATTACATATGAAAAGTGAACATGTTTCTCAATAGGAAATATTTTTTTTTATTTTATATGACTTTTTGATAATTTTTTTGAAAAATGTACAATATCTCGAGAACGGTTCATGTTAGCGTTCTAAAATTTATGTCAATCGTTTTCTAATCAAAAATTACATAAGAAATGTCTATTTGCGTAACTGTATTAGTGGTTTTGATTTTTTAACGATTTTTTCAAAATTTCATTCGAAAATTTAGGGGGGTTCTGAACATTCGATTGCGTATAAAAACAATAGGCTTCCAGTGTTTACGGATTGTGATTTTTGTACCAAATTTGATTCGAATCGGTCCATTCGTTCTTCAGTTATCGTCTCCACAGTCTCACCGACACACACACACACACACACACACACACACATACTTTCGCACACACACACACACACACACACAGACATTACTTCAAAAATGTTTGATTCGTGATCAGGGGTGCTTGAAACGTGCTCTCCCGTCGAAAACTCGATTTCGAATTTTCGACCCCGTCGCAATACTTTCCTTATACATTATGTATATAAGGAAAGTAATAACTGGTTGCCTTTTAAATTAACGAAAGCGCGATATTACTTTCCTTATATACATAATGTATAAGGAAAGTATTGTGACGGGGTCGAAAATTCGAATTCGAGTTTTCGACGGGAGAGCACGTTTCAAGCATCCCTGATCACGAATCAAACATTTTTGAAGTGATGTCTGTGTGTGTGTGTGTGTGTGTGTTTGTGTGTGTGTGAAAGTATGTGTGTGTGTGTCAGTGAGTCTGTGGAAACGATAACTGACGAACGAATGGACCGATTCGAACCAAATTTGGTACAAAAATCACAATCCGTAAACACTGGAAGCCTACTATTTTTATACGCAATCGAATGTTCATAACTCCCCTAAATTTTCGAATGAAATTTCGAAAAAATCGTCAAAAAATCAAAACCGCTAATAAAGTTACGCAAATAGACATTTCTTATGTAATTTTTCATTAGAAAACGATTGCCATAAATTTTAGAACGCTAACATGAACCGTTCTCGAGATATTGAGCCTTTTTCAAAAAAATTATCAAAAAGTTATATAAAATGAAAAAAAAATATTTCCTATTGAGAAACATGTTCACTTTTCATATGTAATACCATGCGATAAGTTGGGTGACATCATTCTCGTGGATCTAGCTCGTTGCATTCATGAAAAAAGATATTTTAAGTAATACTTTTGTATTTGAACGCCAATAGCCATTTATCTGCTGTAAGAATAACTTATTTCTTCGTCCATAACGTTTGGCGAGATTTTGGCGACGAATTTGGCGGAATGTCGCCAACTTGGCGACTTTTTGAAATGTTGCCAAATTAACAAAAATCTCGCTAAATTGATAAAAATGACGCTAAATCAATGAAAATGACACCTAATTGAAGAAAATTCAATATCTTGAAAAGAATATAAGTATCTACTATGAAAATAACATTTTTTTTAACTGTAAAAGTAGTAAATTCATTGCATTGTATAAGGAAAGTCATGTGTTGCCCACATCAGATTTTTTTACAATAATATTTCATGATTTTAATAAATTAAACTTAACAAATTTAGAATAAGAATTTAGTCATCTTGCCGCAAGACAGCATACGTCCTATTCCTTTAAGAGTTGATCGCCAACTGAAAACTAATTACTTTATTCTTACCTAAGCATATTAGTGTTAATGCGCGCACTCGTGACGACACAGAAAATGCGTAATTCCAATATATTTTCATGTAAAATATATATCGCGTGAAAATAACAAACCCTCATAATGTATCAAAACGCGAATGGTTGCTGGCTTAAATCGAGAGAACCCAAAGCGGCGAGGTGACAGATTTGGCCATTTATCAGTTGGAATACAATTTTCTTTTAGAACGACAATTCAGAATCTTAAATGGCGCAAATTAAAATCTGCGGAATACGAAAGAATAAAATGGATTTTTGAAAAAGCGTTTCCGAAAATGGAATTTCGACAGAATTAATTAACAAGGGGTATGCATCTCATAACACTATTCAGTAATACTAAAATAAACAGCACCTGCATACACAGGAATGCAATGTTCAAAACGCCCTCTTTCAGCAACCATGCATATTTGAATTATTGCCGGTGTCAGAGTGTTACAGTCCCTGATGATACGAATTTTGGACAGGTATTTATTGCTTACACGTGTTTCGTGCATTCTTGATAACGAATTTTACTAATTAGACAATATTCTAAAACTTTGCAATTAGTCTTTTTCTTGTATCTCTCTTTGCTGCAGAGTTCGTTAAGATAACTTTTTGAATTGTCCGCTAGAATGTTGCAATTACTTTCATCCGATCAGGCATGATCATTTTACTTTAGATAGACCTAACGTGCATACTGATAGACCTTTCCTTGCAAATTTATTGGGTTGCATAAGAACTTTCCTAGGAACTCGGTATGTCCGTGACGTCACGTCAATATATATCTAGAGAGCGTAAATTGGGAGGCGGGGAGATCCGCTTTCGTAATCCAAAGTCGCTCTGGAACATCGACTATAGATAAGCATCGTAAGACTGTTGATTTTTACTTTCCCTACATACACAGTATAATGTATAGGAAACAGTTAATTTTTGCTTTCCCTATATACATAGTATAATGTATAAAGTATTGTGACGGGGTTAAAAACTCGAACTCCACTTTTTGACGGAATAACACGTTTCAAGCATCTCTGAACTCAACTCGAAAGATTTTCAGGTGATGTGAGTATGTGCGTGTGTGTATGTATATATACATATATATATATATATGTGTGTGTGTGTGTGTGTGTATGTGTGCGCGCGCGTGTGTCCGTGAGACTGTGTAAGCTAAATCTTAAGAACGAATGGAGCGTTTCAAACGTAATTGAGTTCTCTCAAAATTTTCAAATGAATTCTTGAAAAAATTATAAAAATATCAGGTCGTTCAATAATGTTGAATAAATCATTTTGCACGTATTGTTATTTTAATACGAATGACACAAACTTTAGAACGCTAGCTTGAACCGCTCGCGAGATATTGCATATTTTTAGAATAAATGTATTTAAAAATACACATAAAAATGAACAGTAGTAAATATCGTTAAATATGTATCACTTGATAAAATTTTTTAGCTACATTGGCGATTAATTTGACGAAATATCGCCAACTTCACAACTTTTTAAAGTGGGGACAAATTGATGAAAATGTCGCTAAAGTGACAAACATGGCTATAAAGTTACGAAAATGGCGACAAATTGATGAAACTATTATTAACATATTTTAATTTAATGGAGTATATTGCATAGCAGATGTCAGCAATATTTCCAATTGTCAAGTTATATTTGGGCAAAATGCAATTTAATCGGGTACTTCAAAATAATTTTACATGTTGTCATCCAGAAAAGCGAACAATGGTAGTGTACTTTTCAACGTTGAAAACCTTGTGCCGAGAATCATGTCCGTCATTATTTCGCATTGAAAGAGGAAAGTCCTTGCATTATGTAGGGAAGGTCATGTGCTGCCCACATCAAATCTTTTAGTTTTTTAATTTCACAATTTTGATAGATTAATAAAATGCAGATTATTTTGTCAAAATTGGACCAGAATAATTAATAATTGCAAAAATGACGCAAAAGTTAAGAAAATAACAACCAATTAGTGGGTAAGTTTTTGAAAATGTGTTTGTATCAACCCTAATTCGAATTAAAAAATCAACTTCTTCTTCTTCGACCCAGACCGTCCGACCTACCAGAAAGGTGTAAGGTACCTGTTTGGACGGCCGGGAAGTGCCACCCAATTTAGACCGGAACCCAGTGGGGGAGGCATCCACAGGGACCGTACCCTCCTTCCCCTACCACCAACCTCTCGGAAGGACTTACGGACCCACATGTTTAACGTGATCGTACTCCGCATGAACACGGCGGCAGTTTGGGCAGCGGCGGGAATCGAACCCGGGCCCACCGAGTGCAACTTCCGCGCGCTAACCACAGGGCTACCGCGTCCCTAAAAAATCAACTGAAGTGTGGCTCAATTCGACTTTCTCATACCCGAATTATTTTTTCACATTTTGCAAGAAACAATTTGAAAAAATCGGTATCGTGGGCCAAATGATTACAACTAAAGAGTGTTACCCTTCATTTTAAAGGGTTTGAAATATTTTTTCGATTGATACCATATTTGGCAATGTACCCTCGTGGAAGTGAGTCACACGCCTCTCAAGGGAGGCTAATGACATCACGTACAAAAAAATTGTTTCGCGTCTTTTTTTTCCCACCAGCTTTTTTTTTCAGGATATTAAAACTACAAAGTCTCCTGATCATTGAACCATAAATAAATCCTTTTCTGCATAATTATGTCAAATTTTGTTCTATGCTGCCATGTTAAAAAAAATATAAAATTTCAAAAAAAATTCAAAGTTTTCGCTCGAATTTAAAAAAAAAATTCTCTCTAGTTCTAGATTTTTTATAACACAGCAGTATACAAAGTTTCTTGTAAATCTATTAATATCTGTGATTGCTATCGTGAAACACAAGAAATCGACCACAGACATCAGAGAGACAGATAGACAGAAGGACATCAATCTAAAAGTATTCAAAACGCGTTCAGGTGGTTTTAAAATATATATTAGCATCAAAATCTTAAAATCGAAAAATTTCGTGAAAGCAATACTATCTCAATACTGCTTATGAGAAAGTGCAAGCTTAAAGGGATTTAATGAAACCAACACCGAGATTCTGGCTAGATCATTTCGAAAAGTGATTTTAAACTTTTTAATTATTCCTTTGCATCATCAGCCTTAAATCTAATTTTCAAAATACTATAGATTTCAAATCTTAAATCTAATTTTCAAAATACTATACTATTTCATAGACCTAAAACTTGAAATAGATCGAGTAATATCCATATCAGGATTCTAGCTGCAGTGAAAGTACTCGATAATTAAGCAAAGTGTAGTTTTGAGTTTTTTGATTATTCCTTTGCACCGTAAACCTAATTCGATTTAAATTTCAGATGTTTCTTTTGGTTTCGAAGCAGAATGTTAGGTCGATGTTCTTCGAGGCTTAGTGGGGTTCTTCTCAATTAGGCTTGATTCAACAAGTTTAATCTTGTTGGCTGGTGATAACTGTAGGAAAGGCTTGGTTCTAGAGCTGTTTCTACTATTAGTCTTGTTGGAGCTCTTTGTGTTGTTTGCTCATGAGAGCGACTGCAGTTTTGTTTATTTCGATGTTAATTCAATTTACTTTTTAAGGAGAATGATAAAAGAGAACGCTTTGTGTAGCAGAAGGAAATATACTTGAGATTTAGTTATTGTATGCATTTTCTCTGTGGTAGATCTTTCAGGATTCTAGCTGCGGTGAAAGTGCTTGGTAGTTAATCAAAGTGTAGTTTTGTGTTTTTGATTATCCCTTTGCACCGTCACACCTCTACTACAGGCTGACTTATCAAGCATATTGAAGCCCATAAGGTTCCATACTACAGTTACAGAAATTATAAAATAAGTGTTTGAAATAAATACTTTATATAAAAAAATAAGTTTCAATCGGAATATTGTAGAACTTAGCTCGCACAAGTATGCCCTAGTACCCGGTATCCAATTATTTATTAGACATTGTTTTCTTCTTTCTTCTTTTCTAGGAAAGCGAAATAACCTAAAACCCTTTCTAGAATGATTAGAGCAGTTCGGTGCAGAACAACCACCCATAATTATTTCAATTATACTTCCTAAAGTGAAAATACGAATAGAGCTAATGCTAATGGATAGCGCTTCCAGCTATGATGGGCTTCAATATGCTTGATGAGTCAGCTCGTATATAGAGGAGCCTTAGTCACACCTAATGCGAATTTTTAAATTTTAGTTGTTTCCTTTGGTTTTGAAGCTAAAACAGATCAAATAACACCAAAACATCGAAAATTCCAGCTATAGTGGAGGTGTCACTCCATCAGTTAGTTCATTGCATATTATTACAAACACGTAAAATGCTCTCAATAGAGTCGCTATTAAAACCCAGACAGAGAAAACACCCGTACATGCAACCTTTCCTATGACGTTAATTTAGGGTTACCAAATGCCGAAGTTCAGAAGAGGGTTGCCAGATTTGGCGATATATCGTCAATTTGGTGACATTGGCGACTTTCGGAGGTTCGAGATTGGCTACTTCGAAATAACCAATATGTTACGAGATATGATAGAGTTCCAGAGTTTCTATAAAGAGTCTATAAAAGGAGTCATCACTCAGTTGGAGAGCAGTTGGCGTGATACATGCTACATTGAACTGTGATATTTGTCAATGTTCTGAGAATAGTAGCTGCTAAAATGAAATACGTCAATGTTTCGAAAATAACATCAGTTGTTTTGCGAAATTAGTGGAGCATTTAAGTGCTGCTTTATTGTATATTGTTCCTGTTTACGCTGTGATTGTGAATAAACGTATTAGTTATCCAGAAATTTGGACCTATTTTTGTATCCTGAACGCACACCTACAATTTCAGGGGATTCGCCGTAATAATATTATATAGATTTTTATAGGGGATATTCTTAAAAATATTTCATTAAAATCGCAATCGTATTCATTTAATTCGAGAAAGTAGTATAAAAATGAATGCATGTATCTTTATCTGCAGGAGTGACAAGTTTGGAACCTCGAATATGCAGCCATTTACAGTCTGTTCAGTTCTACAAAGTGTCCATAAACAGTGGAGGCCATCAATTTTTGGGTGTGGAAAGTTCGTCGTACGAAGATTTCAAAAAGAACAAAGCATCAAATCTTCGTCGAGATCAATGGGCCGTGATGGGCATGGATTACGAGCTATATCGTGAAAAAGATGACGAAAGCCGAAAAAAATTCTATCTGGACACAACAGTGACCTGTCCTTATTGCGGTAAGAAAGTTGGATCATATCCATTACTTGTTGTTAGGTCACTAATTAGTAAATTATTGTCTTACGCCGCGAATTTCTTCGATCTTTTTCGCGAATTTTAGGGTGTTTTTTGAAATTTTGCGAATATTATATATGTTACAGGTAAAGTTCGAACTTGAGTAAACCTATGTTTATGCGAGTAAAGCCCGCATTATCCAAAAAGGCTCGATAAACCTAGGTTCATCCAACAGGCCTTGAGTAATCCTAGATTTATCCAACACTGCTTGATTAAATCTAGGTTTAACCAGCCCTGCTCGGATAAAAATCCCATCATGTGTATCAATCATTGCATCTGATTTACATAAATCAACAGCGGCCATCAACTGACCTTTCCTACAGTATTTGAAAAAAAGTGGGATAATACACCATTTGTGATTTGTATAGAAAATTTCCTGAGTTGTATTAGTTGATGGCAGGCTATACGCCGACTTTATTTACATTTAAAAAAAAATAATCTAGAATCCTACGAATGGTGTGTATAGCATTTAACCATGTAGTACACTCAAAAAATACCATCAATCGACCTTCCTTACACTATGTAAAATAATATGATATTGGACAGTTTATGTAGCGCATATCAGTGTCCTAAGGTAGTATAAGTTGATAGTGGCCATTAACCAATTTTTCCTACACTTTTTGAAAACATGAACTGGGTTCCTATGAATTGTGTTCATGGCAATGACCTCAGGTAGCTTGAATTAAATAACCAACTTTTTTTACACCTTTAGAAAAAATGACATACTGGACCTTTGTGAAGTATATATTAATGTCTCAGCATAGTCTAAGTAGTAGCTCTGAACCAATTTGAGTAAAATTTTAAATAATTTTAAATTTCATCAAACATATTTAGATCATAAAATCAGAGTTATTTAAACTCCTAACACAAATTTTGTCAAGTTATTATCAAATGTGTTTTACTGAGTACTTTCAAAACGTCGAATTCATATTAAATGTTAAATAGTACAAAACATAAAGAAATGATATGCTGTGAATAAGTATTAAGGCCACAAAGCGATATAGGCAAATCTAATTTTTAAATAATTTTTTATCGAATAATTTTATTTTTAATTAATTTATCAACGGCCGGTGAAAAGAGAATATTTAACCATCTGCTTTTTCCGGGTGTTCTGTAAGATGTATTTTTGAAAGACAAAGAAGTAGAAAGAAAATTTTTCGAAATTCAATTTTTGTGAAATTTTTACGTTTTGAAAATTTTATAACAAGCCTAATTGCATTACAATGTGGAATAATTGATGATACTGTCGGCATGAAAACCGACCTAGGCATCGAACTCTCTCTTGGCGGGTTTGTGTTGCGCCTACCGCGCCAAGAATTAATCAATTATGATTTAGATATGGATTAAAGAGTTCATACCATCCAGCACTAAAGTCTGGTTAATAGCATGAGACCTCAGATACCATTAATAATTTTGCATAAGTTGTAAATAGTGTATACTATAATCTGTTTATACTCTAATAAATCATATTAAAAAGTTTAACATATACAGTCCATTACTGAACTATAATCAGACAGATACATTCAAATAGTGTTGTCTCAAAAATTTTTTGCAAACATGTTTCGTTTTCAAAGAATTTTGCGTCTATTGCATGTGCACATGAAAGCATCTTTGGGATATAGTTTTTCTCGAAATTGTAAATATTGATAACTCTTTTTAATTGGAAGCTGCCGGTGCAGCGAGCGGGCAGACTGGGATAAAGATATCTTTGCTTTATGTTAGATCAGTCGGATATCAGTAATTTTGGTTTCTATCATTAACGGTGGCCTGGCCACATAGATAGTGCGAACCAGGAATGTGACATGTACGTGAATGTGACATTGCTGGTTATACAAAATTAGTTGATTAAAACTAAATTTGTATAACCAGCAATGAGCTGCGGGCACCACAGCTAGATTTATTTTGAATTTTAAACATTACTCGGATAATTCTATCAAATTTTGTATGGATTAAATTAATTTTACAGTAACTAAGAATGTTATATTTTATTTATTAATTATGTAAAATATTAAAGGTAATACACATTTATACAATAATCAAAAAATACTAAAATGCTCAAAATTAGGAAGTTTATGGGGGGTAAAAACGCCCGGAGAATTTTTCATCACATATACATATATATATATATATATATATATATATATATATATCTGTCTATTGAAACAACAGACAATTTTAAAACTAGTCTATTAAAACATAACTTTCATTACAAACTTTAAAACTTTTATTAAACTTTTATTAAACGTTAAAATTTTTTATTAAAGGTTAAAACTTTTATTAAACGTTAAAACTTTTATTAATACGCTTTTCAAACGACACACTTGGTTATTTTCTCCTTAGCCATTGTTAACAATTAATCAGTTGCCAGTAGAAAGACCAGGTTCCATAAAAACGCATCATACACGCGCGAAACCATAAAAACGCACAGCGTATGCTCAGGAGTTTTTGAGTGAAGTAATACACAGTTTTACCCGGGGGCGCGGTAGCCCATTGGTTAGCGCGCTGGAGTTGCAGTCGGTAGGCCCGGGTTCGATTCCAGCCACTGCCAAAACTGCCGCCGTGTTCATGCGGAGTACGATCACGTTAAACATGTGGGTCCAAAAGTCCTTCCGAGAGGTTGGTGGTAGAGGAAAGAGGGTACGGTCCCTGTGGATACCTCCCCCACTGGGTTCCGGTCTAAATTGGGTGGCACTTCCCGACCGTCCAAACAGTTACCTTACACATTTCTGGTAGGTCGGACGGTCTGGGTTTCAACAACAGTTTTACCCGGGGCGCGGTAGCGCAGGAATTGCACTCGGTAGGCCCGGGTTCGATTCCCTCCACTGTCAAAACTGCCGCCGTGTTCACACGGAGTACGATCACGTTAAACATGTGGGTCCGTAAGTCCTTCCGAGAGGTTGGTGGTAGGGGAAGGAGGGTACGGTCCCTGTGGATGCCTCCCCCACTGAGTTCCGGTCTAAATTGGGTGGCACTTCCTGGCCGTTCAAACGTCCAAACAGTTACCGTACAACTTTCTGGTAGGTCGGAC
Source organism: Amaurobius ferox (assembly GCA_951213105.1). Classification (NCBI taxonomy): domain Eukaryota; kingdom Metazoa; phylum Arthropoda; class Arachnida; order Araneae; family Amaurobiidae; genus Amaurobius; species Amaurobius ferox. The sequence continues at coordinate 123,974,235 of OX578149.1, read as the reverse complement.
GATCTGGGGTCTCAACAATAGTTTTATCCAGAATCGTCTGGATAATGCGCGCATTACCCGGATAAAGCCAAAAATGAAAATAATTTGAATTTCATTTCGGGCCTGATGAATGAAATAAAAAATTGAAAATGAATTATTAAGAATGAATTATTAAGAAATCTTAATGAATAAAATGAATTATTAAGAAATCTTTGGAAAATGGTTTTTTTACCGTAGATCGAGGTTAAATCCGCATGCGTAATGAGAAAGATTTGTGTTTTCTCGTATACCTGATTTCCAGAAAAGCATACTATAAATTAGCCTCAAAATGGGCTTAAAAACCGTTTCGGAAGGTTTCGAAGGAAAGCAGTCGGTATTATATACGCTTTGTTAACACTTTACAACGAAGTTGAAAAGTGTTTATGACTTTGTTCATACTCTCTGTCTGTCTGTCTGTCTGTCTGTCTGTCTGTCCGTTAGCACGATAACTGCCGTAAAAATGACTTAATCAAAATGAAATTTTAGTATGTTGTTCAGACGGTCTGTAGGACCTATGGGAATATAAATGAATAATATCACCCAATTAGTTTTGGATAGAACCCGGGTTGAAAAAATGAAATACATTGAGCCCTATGGGACCTAATTTTTCAAGCATTTTTTAAGCGGATTTAAAATTCACAAATTGCTTCGAAAATTTTAGGCAATATTCAAATTGTTCCATAAAATATATAAAAAAAAATTCAGCGAAATATATTCAGTAGTTTTTTAAATAAAAATTAAAATAATAATAACACCTCTTATATGAAGCGATCACGTGACCATGATATAAAACGATCGCGTGACATACTTCAAAATGATATATGGCATCCATCTTGTCTCAAAATCGTGATTTTTAAAGTTCTTCTTAATTCATATTGAGTGTTGTATCCGTCCTAAAACTACTTTATTTTTGCCTAAATTCTATGCATCTACATACTGAAACAACGCAATGACAATATATTTGTGTTTAAATGCTCATCCAAATTTGATTATTTCTACAACGAAGCCTATTTTTCACCTATGTAAAATGTAAGCAGCAAAATATGTAGAATGAGTTGTATTAGAATTACTGTATTTCTTTAACACAAAATAATTCATTCCATGGAGTCTGCATGGCTGATATGAATGAAATATTAATTGATTTTATAAACAGAAGGACGATTTTTTCGATGAAGTTTTAAGCATAGAGTTTATGAATTGTAGCTCCATGGTCTTAATTTTTAAGTAAAATAAATTATTATAATATTGTGATGAATGACATGAACGGGGGAATTATTTATGAATGAAATGTTGCTTTTATAGAGAGAGCCAGGCGTGTTATTTTTTCTATGACGTCATTTGAATGGATTTCAGTTGTTTTCGATGAAGTTTTCAAATGTAATAAATTATCGTAGTAATTATGATAATTCTAAAATTACTACCGAGGAATGTATCACATTTTAGAGATGTTTAAAGCAGGCAATTTACACTTTAATGCCGTCATTTGAATGAAGTTAATTTTTTTCGATGAAGGGTTAAGGTTTCCCATATAATAAATTAATGTAGTATTGTGATAAGTTTTAAAATATTACCGAGGAATGTATTGCGTTTTAGACATGTTTAAATAAAATTGCATTGAAGTTGGAAAGTGTTTCATAATCAATGCTTAAAGCATGATTGATCTTTCTTGCCTATTTTTCATATTGCTATATTCATTGGTTTATTTCACTGGTTTTGTTGAGCGCTTTTCATAATTAATTGAGGAATGTAGTTCATTCAGCTTCAAAAGCGAATCCACTATTTTGGTTTTGTTACTTATTGCGATACAATTTTTTTAATTTTTACACATTTTTATATAATTTCAGAATATATATATATATATATATATATATATCTGTATATCTGTATCTGTATTGAAATTTGTCAAAAATTTGATGTATATATATATATATATATATATATATATATACATGTGTGTGTAAAAATATAAAATTGTAAATTGAATGGTAGAATGTAAGTAGTAACTCATAATACACTATCTTAAAATATGCCTACAAAATACAAGGAAATAAAGGAAATTCAACCATAAAGAGGAAATTATGAAACGTAATATAGGTCATAAAGACAAAGATAATCAACAAATTTCAAAGGTGAGAAATGAAAATAGGAAAACAAAATATCAAGCAAAAAAGCTTGCACGTGGAAGAGCTCTAGACTTAAGAATAGTTCATTTGGAAAATATTTGGGGCATACCTAGGTTTCACCAATTGTAATGACAGGTAATGTGACATATTTTTGAATTTTGGGGTATATTTCCATGCTTATATTTTGAACTGTATCGGGTCAGCACGTCTTGTGTCCACCATAGGAATTTAAACGCATTTAGGAATAACTCAAAAGCTACAGCAGCAAAAAACTCAAATTTACCATATCGTTGCCTCTCGTGGTATATTTTCATTCTTTGGATTTAGATAGTGAAGCTCGTCCGGGACCCTCTACAGAAAGGTGCATGCTTTTAGTGAATAACTCGGAGCAGACAGAAAGCTCAAATTTGGGATATAGTTGCCTATCATAGTATATGTTCATTGTTTGGAATTTGAACTTTGCCAGTCCAGCTCGTTCTGGGCCCACAACAGAAAGGTGCTCGTATCTGGGGAATAACTCGAGAACTGGAGCAGCTAGAAAGCTCTAATTTTTATTCTTTGGATTTTGAAACTTCTTGTCCCAAACCATCCTTGGCCGACAATACGTAGCTACACGTATATATACACTTCTTTTTTTCGGGGCTGGAGAGGATAACTCGATAACCGAAGTTGCTAGAAAACTCAAATTTAGCGTATCGCTGTCTGTCGTGGTATATTTTCATTCTTTGGATTTTGAACCTAACTGGTGCAGTCCAATTCTTGGCTCGTAATAGAAAAGCACACCTTTTGGGGAATAATTCGAGTACCGAAACAGCTAGAGAGCTCAAATTTAGCACGATGCCTTTCGTGGCATATTTCCATTTTTAACACTTTACAACCAAGTTGAAAAGTGTTTATGACTTTGTTCATTCTGTCTGTCTGTCTGTCTGTCTGTCCGTTAGCACGATAACTGCCGTAAAAATGACTTAATCAAAATGAAATTTTAGTATGTTGTTCAGACGATCTGTAGGACCTATGGGAATATAAATGAATAATATCACCCAATTAGTTTTGGATTGAACCCGGGTTGAAAAAATGAAATACATTGAGCCCTATGGGACCTAATTTTTCAAACATTTTTTAAGCGGATTTAAAATTCACAAATTACTTTGAAAATTTTAGGTAATAGTCAAATTGTTCCATAATATATATAAAAAAACATTCAGCGAAATATATTCAGTAGTTTTTTAAATAAAAATTAAAATAATAATTACACATCTTATATGAAACGAGCACGTGACCATGATATGAAACGATCACATGACCCACTTCAAAATAATATATGGCATCCATCTTGTTTCAAAATCGCGATTTTTTAAAGTTCTTTTTAATTCATATTGAGTGTTGTATCCGTCCTAAAACTACTTTATTTTTGCTTAAATTCTGTGCATCTACATACTAAAACAACACAATGACAATATATTTGAGTTTAAATTCTCATTCAAATTTGATTATTTATACAACTAAGTCTATTTTTCACCTATGTAAAATGTAAACAGCAAAATATGTAGAATGAGTTGTATTAGAATTACTGTATTTCTTTAACACAAAATAATTCAGTCCATGGAGTCTGCATGGCTGATATGAATGAAATATTAATTGATTTTATAAACAGAAGGACGATTTTTTTCGATGAAGTTTTAAGCATAAAGTTTATGAATTGTAGCTCCATGATCTTAATTTTTAAATAAAATAAATTATTATAGTATTGTGATGAATGAAATGGAGAAAGTTATGAATGAAATCCTGCTTTTATAGAGAGATCCAGGCGTGTTATTTTTTCTATGACGTCATTTGAATTTATTTCAGTTGTTTTCGATGAAGTTTTCAAATATAATAAATTATCGCAGTATTATGATAGTTTTAAAAATATTACCGTCGAATGTATTGCATTTTAGAGATATTTAAACCAGGCAATTTATATTTCAATGCCGTCATTTGAATGAAGTTTATTTTTGTCAATGAAGGTTTTAGTTTTCAAATATAATAAATCAATGTAGTATTGCGATAAGTTTTAAAATATTACCGAGGAATGTATTGCATTTTCGACTTTTTTAAATAAAATTGCATTGAAGTTGGAAAGTGTTTCATAATCAATGCTTTAAGCATGATTGATCTTTCTTGTTTGAATTTTGAACCTTTCAGGTCCAAATCCCTTCCTGTGCGGCCGGAGGTAAACATTTTTAGGGAATAACTTAAGAATCAGGGCATATGTATTGTATATATTGTTGTTTAAGTTGCCTATGTAAGTTTTATATATTGTGTATGTATCAAATGAATATTATGTATATATTGTAGATAGAATGTGTATATATTTGTATATGTAAAAAATTAATGTATAGCATCTACCATGCAAAATGGTAAGATATTTGGTACCTGCATGGGAGCGAGTTTTTATTCATTGTTTTAAACTTTCATTGCCTATTTCAGACATCCTCGCCGTACGTCTGTTTCTTGCCCGCAATTGTTAGCGGATGAGTGTTAAAGTCTGCTTCCCGCAAAAATGTCTGCGAATGAGTGTTAATTCGTTTTCCCGCCACCTGATTTGGGAACGATTGTTATTTTTCTTTCCCGCTATTTGTGCATATGTTTTGGTTATTATTTTCCAACCAAGTGAGGCGGATGTATTGTATTGCCATTGTAACCACCTTGTCTGGTTTTTCAATTTTGAAAGTTCCTTTTGAAAATTAGTAAATGTTCTGGGGGTGATGGGATTACGCTTTTCCCAACCGTGCAGCTAACCCCTTTAAGCCCATGTTGGCAAGGGGCACGGTCTGGGTCGCGGAAGGATCAGAGCAGCTAGGATTTGGCACATAGTTGCAGTTTGTGGTTATATTTTAATTCTTTGAATTTTAAATTTTGTTGGTTCAACCCTTCCTGGGTCTACCATATTACACATTTTGGGGGTAAAAGTCGTAAACAGAAGTAGCTCAGAAGTTCAAATTTAGCATATCGTTATATTTTGAAGTATCCTTTTTTCTTGGGATCTTTTATTCTTGGGATCTTATTGGTCCAGCGCTTTCTGGGACCGCAATAGAAAAGTACACATTTTTGAGGAATATCCATATTCAGTGATGATAATTATTAAATATATTTAGTGATGATACTGATTTCATACATTTAGTAGTGATACTGATTTCATATATTCACCGGTGATAATGATTCCATACATTCAGTGGCGATGATAATTCCATACATTCAGTGGTGATGATGAATTCATATATTTACTGGTGATTATGATTCCATGCATTTAATGGATATGATACATTTAGAGCTGATTGCAGTGGTTGGCTAATTATTACCTAGATTAGCCTATCCTAAGAAAATCTACCAGAGAATAGAATACCTTGATTGTTTTATAAATTTTATGGGTATCTGTCGAAAAGGGAGCTAGATGGTGAGCTTAGCGATCAGGAGGCTGAGCTAAATATTCTAAAAATAAATTATAAGGCGCTTTATATATTTGTGTAATTTAAGTTTTTTGTTCTTTCAGATGATGCTTACCTTGGGGAAAATGAGTTCCCCTTTGAAACTTCCTGTTCATCGTCATTACTGTAGATCTTTCATTTTCGTGATCAATAAACAAAAATGTAGTGTGAGCAGCACATGATTTTTCCTACATAACGTAATGGTTTGACTTATTTCTAATAATCATGCACAAAGTCAACGGTACAGTCTCGATCAAAAGCGCATCGGAACACAGTTCGTTATTCACTTACCTCGAATCATACATTCAAACCAAATGTTGTATTAGATTCAGAACAATGTCAGTTATGAATAAAAGTGTATCTCATGTGTATAACAGTCATTCTTTATAATTATTTTTATAATAATTCTGAAATTATAAATGGCGACATCCACATTTTGTATGATCAAAACAATTGTGTAATTTCTCTAAATATAAATTTTTCTTCAATATATATATATATATATATATATATATATATATATATATATATATATATATATATATATATATATACATATATATATATATATAAATATATATATATATATATATAAACAGGAAAAACTTCTAATCATTATTTTGTGGATTTTTTTTTAAAAGCAGAAATTTCTATATCTGTGCTCAGCAAAAGACATCGGGAAAAAATTCTAGAGAGATATAGGACTATTCTCCATAAGTTAACGTGGGGTAAATGAAACAAGCAGCTGGAAGAAAAATTTCCTTTTATGTATAATTTGTTAAACACATCGGATACCTTCAAATCCAATTTCTACGGTTGAAATTTCAACATTATAATAGGTAGAAGCAATTGTTGTTCGATATATTATCATGAGGATCCAACTGTATGAAGTATTAACATCTACAACAGTAAAATGAAAAATCTGTCTGTTTGTCCGCCATACTGAGCGATATCTATCGCACTTAGTACCATATTTAAAACGCAAAAACGTATTTTATACACATAAGCATATTTCAATCAAAATGAAAGCATATTTCAATCGCATGCACACGCTTAGCTATTTAAAAGTTGTTCACTTGGTATTTGCACGAACCGTAGTGAGCATGCGCGGTATAAAAGTGGACAATTTACGTTATTACAATTCGTTTTAATTACAGAAATTGTGATTCAGCACATCCGTGTGCATTTTTACAAATATGTACAAATTTTAATCTACCTAACTAATGTAGTTTTCGAGTAAAAAGGGTCACAAATATCAGGCAAATGTTGATTTCGCTTTGTTGGGAATGGTGAGCTGACTTCGCTTCGCCCGTCCAAAAAAAATAAAGTTTCTTTCAAAAACTGTTTTTCCGTGAAAACAAATATTTTTCAAAGAAATCGAATATTTATGTTAGGGACATGAACCAAACAGTAGTATCACAAGTATTTATTCTTTCGATATCCGTTATTTTTACTTTTATTTTTATTTAGATATTTTAAGTTGGTAGAAACGCTGTCGAAGTTTGACATTTCATTTGTTTTGTTTAACCATAGAATAACATTTTTTTAAAGTTCATATATATGATACATATATGGAAAAATAATTATTAGAACTTTTAAATATTATTGATGAAAACGAAAATTAAATCCAATAGGCACGGTTTACCAGAATATATCCAGCAAACCCCAGACTCTGTTGGAGCCTTCTATTTATTGTTTTATTTGAGGACGAAAACGTCATTGTACTTTTTCCTGAATTCTCCCTATGTTCTGGTGTCATTTTAATAAAAAGTTTGCATTTTAAACACTTAGCAAAACGGGATATTCGTTGCTAGTACAAAAAAATCTGATGTGGGCACCACATGACTTTCCTTATATAATGTAATGAATTTACTACTTTTACAGTAAAAAAAATAGGTTTTTCTTATTGTGATAAGGCTTTCACACCTCTGTGTTAAAATTGTATATTAAAGTATTGTTTTATTTCTGTGTGATTTAAAGTGTCAATTTCGAAATATAGATGTCTTTTCTACATGTTTTCAATTACATTGACTTTTAAGGGAAGTGAACTCTAAAATCGCAAAAGTGTTTATGTTCCAGAAAAATAGTAATAGTTTTGTATTTTCGCTTCTCAGTCGCTAGTTGGGAACTTGCAGGTTTTGCGCACGCGCGCGTTTGAAAAAGGATTTTGGAAGCAGAGTGGAAGGAGTCGTGGAGAAATGTAGACGTGTGTGTTTGATTCGCGTATGATCGCGAATTTTAAGAAAAGGTGGATTAATTTTGAAAGTGGAAGGATGTGATTAAAATATGTAACATAGTTCGACAAGTTGTGCGTAGAGTCGTTTGGCTCGGTTCAGAGATGAGTCACTCGTGTTTTTAAATGAATCAGCCTGGTAGTAATGGAATAATGAATCTTGTGAAAAGAGAAAATGGTTCTTTCACTGGTCGGCTTGAATCGCTAATAGGGCTAGAGGGAAAGCTCATTTTACAGCGATTTGTATTTGCCTGACTCCTCCTTGTGTCCTAAGGTACGAATCAACCAATCTCCGTAACCAACCAAGATGTCGAATTCCGCCAGCATGATGTTGTGTAGTCAAGTTTCCCGACCATTATGGATTTTGTTCTGCGCAAGAATCTCGATGAGTTTATGCCGAGAGTCCATCCTGATATCCTTTCCCATGGTACAGAATTGTAAATGTTATATTTAAAAGAGACGAGGTAAAGTTTTATATATATTTAGTCTTCCACCTAACGAATAGAGTGTTAATTGTCAAATCCTCGTGAGCATCGAATCATTGATGATGTTATATGAAAATGTCGTATATGTTCAAAGTATACAAATGTGATATATAAATGTCAAGTATAATATGAGGAATATCGTGTTTATTTTATGTATCAGAAAATATGTGTATTCTCTTGGTTCCTCTTCCTCCAGGGGTGTTCTTAATGGTCACCCTACCGAGTGTAACTCTGAGTTATTGCGAGAAATGCTTGTACTCCACTGTTTTCGATCAACTGCCTTGTTATTTCATGTTTAATAAATGTGTTTGATTTCAAAACTTTGTCTTCTCTGTCGAGTATACCAAAACGTTCGCGACATTATAGTAGATACTAATATTGTTTCCAAGACATTGAATTTTCGACAATTAGTCGTCAGCCGTCATTTTTATTGATTTAGCGTCATTTTTATCCATTTGGCGAGATTTTCGTTAATTTGGCAACATTTCAAGAAGTCGCTAAGTTGGCGATATTCCGCCAAATTCGCCGCCAAAATCTCGCCAAGCGTGATGGACGAAGAAATAAGTTATTCTTACAGCAGATAAATGACTATTGGCGTTCAAATACAAAAGTATTACTTAAAGTATCTTTTTTCATGAATGGAACGATCTAGATCCTCGAGAATGATGTCACCCAATTTATCGCATGGTATTACATATGAAAAGTGAACATGTTTCTCAATAGGAAATATTTTTTTTTATTTTATATGACTTTTTGATAATTTTTTTGAAAAATGTGCAATATCTCGAGAACGGTTCATGTTAGCGTTCTAAAATTTATGTCAATCGTTTTCTAATGAAAAATTACATAAGAAATGTCTATTTGCGTAACTTTATTAGCGGTTTTGATTTTTTGACGATTTTTTCAAAATTTCATTCGAAAATTTAGGGGGGGGGGGGGGGTCTGAACATTCGATTGCGTATAAAAACAATAAGCTTCCAGTATTTAAGGATTGTGATTTTTGTACCAAATTTTATTCGAATCGGTCCATTCGTTCGTCATTTATCTTCTCCACAGACTCACTGACACACACACACACACACACAGACATCACTTCAAAAATGTTTGATTCGTGATCAGGGATGCTTGAAACGTGCTCTCCCGTCGAAAACTCGAATTCGAATTTTCGACCCCGTCACAATACTTTCCTTATGCATTATGTATATAAGGAAAGTAATATACGCAGGTCTAGTATTTAAAAGTGATAAATATCCACATATTCTAAAACCTTCAAAATAAAACATGAAACGAAGGCATTAAATACACACTGATGATATACAACGCGGGGAACTTAATTTGCTCTGTCCTTACAATTTCTTGGAATTCCACTGAGTATTATACATTTTAATAAATAATTACAAATAATCACTGTATTTCCTATTTATGAGACCCTTTTAGGAGAAGGAATTAGAACGCTATTGACATTTGAGTTGGGGAGAATAATTCAATTTTCTTCGCATAAGTAATTTCGGAGGGAAAACAGCTTTGGAAGTTGTGATGTTCTTCCTATAATGGGGATTTCAAATCTAAATGGAATTGCATCAAATATTTATCAAATAGTATGAAATGAGTGCTTTGGTTGCAACTGCAGTTTTCTTAAACGATAACTGCGGACCTTAATTAAAGCTTGCAATCGAAAACTGGATAGATCAAATATTCAGAACATATGCTAGCAATAATAATGGGTCAAGTTTTACTCGTGTAGTTTTATTCTTTATGTGATTGAATTGGCGGAGACCAGATAAGTCATAACGATTATTTACTTTAATCTTCTGTCATAGTACATTCCAGATATAATCGTTTTATTTAGAATTAGCGAATAAATATATGAAAATAATTCACATAGCTCTCTACAATTAGAAGAAAGAAAGAGGATTTTTGAACAAGAAAGATCAATCATGCATAAGCATTGATTATGAAACAACTTTCTAACTGAAATGCAATTTCATTTAAACATCTCTAAAATGTGATACATTCAGTGGTGGTATCTTTTACATTATCACAGTGCTACAGTAATCTATTATATTTCAATATTTAGAACTCCATCGAAATATAAATCGTCTGATTCTCTATGCAAAATCAATGAATATTTCATTCATATAACTTGTATTCCAGACTCCAAAGCTAAATAATTTTGAGTGAAAAAAATTCAGCAATTCTTATATAACTCACCTTACAATCGCTTGAGATATTTGCATTTTGCATAAGTTAAAATTTTGCTTCGTTGTAGAAATAATACAAGTTTAGGGATAATTTAAAATCACAACTATTGTAATTGCGTGGGCACGGAATTTAGATACACAGATAATACACAGATAATATATGTGTGTGTGTATATGTATTCAAAGTATTGGAATCGTGCCAAAGATCGAAACTCGAATTTTCGAAGGATCTACACGTTTTGGGACTTCTAGAACACGAAAAAACTATTTTTAGGGAGATGTCTATGTGGGTAAGGGAGTATCTGTGTGTCTGTGAGAATATTGCAGACAGTGTAACTGAAAAACTAATGGATCGAATTTCATAAAATTTGGTAGGTAAGTTTTTAGTGGGAAACCCTGATGTTCATTAGATTTTAGTACGATTTGTAATAATAGAATCTGCCTTCTTTGTGAAATAGCCGGCAAAAATTGCCTTTATCCACTCTAGCAAAAACTAATGGACCAAATTTAACAAAATTTGGTATATAAATCACTTGTAGGTTATTCTGGTTCGATTCGGGAAAAAGGAACGGGCTGTTTTTGCGAAATGGCCCGCAAAAATCATTAAATCTAAAAATAAAAGACTACGTGTGCTCAATTATATCAATTAAATGCTTATTTTATACGTGAGTTTTGACAACAAAAAGAATAAGTCTAACCCCATTACTCAAGGACTAGCCGTTCTTGAGATATTTTATTTTTTTCGGGTTTCCCTACGCCATCTTTGACAATAAGTCCAGCTATCAAATGACAACCAAATTTAAGTTTAACGTGCAAATTCAGTGTCATTTAATTTAAAATACTTATGGGTGTTATTTTGTGTAGATAAACTCAAATTATTATTGAAGAGATAAAGAGAACGTGAAAATGAGTCTGTAGGGAAAGTCATGTGCTGCCTAAATCAGAATTTTTAACAATCTTACAATGTTTCATAGAAGTGAACGGGAATTATTTGCAGGCCATTTCGAAAAAAATGTAGGATCTATATTTGAGGATTCACCAAATTTTTGTAGAATAAAATGTTCTACAAATTTAAGCTGTGTACCAAATTTCAACTCTCTAGAAGGTAGGAAAGTGCATTAAAAACGTCATCAAATAAGGATATCATGAAGAGTTATATAAATTTAAAAAAATTGAAAAATTGTTATCTACCATATTTATTTTAAAATGTGAAACCTCTCTTATATACAAAATAATTAAACTCTTGGAAAGATATTTAGTATATAATATATCTCTTTTTTCTTTCTGGAGAATATAGCAAGAGTCAGAATTTAATTGAATTTGTTTTTCTCCCTATATTAAATAATTTTTATTTTAAAAACTACCTAACATATTTTACTGAAATTCTTTTTATATATTTTATGGGATAATTTGAATATTTCCTAAAAATTTCGAAGCAATTTATGAATTTTAAATTCGCCTGAAAAATGTTTGAAAAATTAGGTTCCATAGGGTTCAATGTATTTCATTTTTCAACCCGGGTTCAATCCAAAACTAATTGGGTGATATTATTCATTTATATTCCCATAGGTCCCACAGACCGTCTGAAAAACGTATTAAAATTTCATTTTGATAAAGTCATTTTTACGGCAGTTATCGTGCTAACGGACAGACAGACAGACAGAATGAACAAAGTCATAAACGCTTTTCAACTATGTTGTAAAGTGTTAAAAATGAGAAGTAATACAGGTTGAGACACTAAAAGCGGCCCTCCCCAGAGTTATTATCGATAGTTAGTCTTCTAGGAAAGTTACCAGCCCATCAAAACCATATCGCCTCGATGAAATACTTTTTACCGTACCCCTGAAGAATATATCTAAAAACGTCACAATGGACTCAATGATTGTTGGTTATAGGTCAGTTGAAAGACACCCCCATTGCAAATAGCAGATAAGAGCATCCATGAACCGGTTTATCACTTATTATGTTCTCATCAGCATGAAATAACCGTCCACTGCTATAACAAGTAAACTTGCTAATATCCGCAATTTCGCGAACTTCTATAAGAACTGATAATTTCAGTCCTTCCACGTAGCCAACAAACATATCATTTATTCAAAATTTACCCCGGGCTGCACGAGGTTTCAAAGGTTAAGGTCAAAATCAAAAGAACCCCCCTCCCAGAAGGGGCTTCCCCCAAAATAAGGAAGACACTCCCAACAGTATCCATGGGCCAGTTTCGCGCTTATTATTCGCTCATCAGCATGGAATATCAGTTAAAAGCAATGGCAGCAAAAACAATTTTTATGTCGGCTACGTGGAACGACTGAAATTGTCAGATCCCATAAAAAATCGCAGAATTGCTTAAATAGCAATTTCTGGGGGGGGGGGACCACTGCAGTTAATGGTTATTCCATATTGATGAGCGCATAATAAGAACGCAACCGGTCCATATATATTGTTATCTGCAGTGGAAATGCTGGCCTTTTCTGACGTGTTCGTGTGAGTTTTATAGGGTGGTTAGTTGGTTGGTCTTTTATAACACAAGATTTAGAAAGGACAAGCTGGGCTAAAAACAAAATGTTAGGAAATTCCTGTAATAAGGCAAGAAAATCTGATGTGTACAACACATTACTTTCCTTATATAATGCAATGAATTTACTACTTTTATAATAAAAAATAGGTTTTTCTTATAGTAGATATTTAGATTATTTCCAAGATATTGAATTTTCGTCAATTAGTCGTCATTTTCATTGATTTAGTGTCAGTTTTATCCATTTGGCGAGATTTTCGTCAATTTGGCAACATATGAAAAGTTCATATTACATATGAAAAGTGAATATGTTTCTCAACAATTAATATATTTCTTTCAATTTATAGGATTTTTTGATAAATTTATTTAAAAAATGTGCAATATCTCGAGAACGGTTCATGCTAGCGATCTAAAGTTTATGCCAATCGTAATCTATAGAAAAATTATATAAGATATGTCTATTTACGTAACTTTATTAAAGATTTCGATTTTTTGATGATTTTTTCAAAATTTCATTCGAAAATTTAGCTGGATTCTGAACATTCGATTACGTTTAAAAACAATAGGCTTCCAGCTTCCAGTATTCACGGATTGTGATTTTTGTATCAAATTTCATTCGAATCGTTCTATTTTGTTCGTGATATATCGTCTCCACAGACTCACTGATACACACACACACACACACACATACTTTCACACTCACACGCACGCATACAGACAAATTGTCAAAAAACAGTATCTAGACAAATTGTCTCTGTACATCTGTGCATAAAAAGCTGACTCCCAGTGATGTTTTCACACGCACACAGACATCACCTCAAAAATGTTTGATTCGTGATCAGGGATGCTTGAAACATGCTCTCCGGTCGAAAACTCAAATTCAAATTTTCGACCCCGTCACAATACTTTCCTTATACATTATGTATATAAGGAAAGTAACAAAAGACATGAAATGATCACTGTCAGTCAATATTAATTACAAAATTTGATAATGGTAAAAATAGGTTTAAAATTCAGAAGAAGTTAAATGGGAAACAATAAAAAGTAAAAATATAAGATAAAGAAATTCCACTATGAAAAGTTATGGAATTTTGCTGATATAAAGAGATAAAGTTGTAAAGAAAAGAGTACAAAAATGATCTTAAGTGTAAAACTAAAAAAATCTGATGTGGGCAGCACATGACTTTCCCTGCAGACTTATATTAACGTTCTCTTTATTTTAATTAAATTTATTTCACTTTTATATCAATTTTCGTTCTCATTCGGTAATCGGACTTATTTTCAAAGGTGGCGTACAGAAAATACGGAAAACTAAAATATCTCGAGAACGGCTAGTCCTAGTGTAATGGGGTTGGTCTTATTATTTTCGTCGTTAAAAATTACGTATTAAACGAGCATTTAATGGATATATTTGAGTATACCCAGTTCTTTAGTTTAGATTTGGACGATTTTTGCGGGCCATTTTGCAAAAAGAGGCAGGTTATTTTTTTTCGAATCGTACCAAAATCTAATCAGCACCAGGGTAACCGACAAGTGACTCATCTATCGAATTTTGTGAAATTCGGTCCATTAGTTTTTCAGTTAGAGTGGATACAAGCTTTTGCGGGCCATTTCGCAACAAAAGGCGGTTTTTTTTATCCCAAATCGTACCCAAAACAAATCAGCACTAGACTCGGTCATAAGTGACGCACCTACCAAATTTTGTGAAATTCGGTCCATTAGTTTTTCAGTTAGAGTGAATACAAAATCTGCATAGACAGACAGGCAGACACACAGACACACACACAGACTGAAAATAGTTTTTTCCTATTCTAGAGGTCTCGAAACGCGTAGATTTGTCGAAACCTCGAGTTGCGATTTTCGACATGATTCCAATACTTTCCCTATACATTGCCATGTATTGAAGGGAAAGTAAAAATCTGATGTGGGCAGCACATGACTTTCCCTGCAGACTTATATCGCCGTTCTCTGTATTTTAATTAAATTTTATTCACTTTTAATTCAATTTTCGTACTCATTTGATAACTGGACTTATTTTCAAAGGTGGCGTAGAGAAAATACGAAAAACTAAAATATCTCGAGAACGGCTGGTCCTAGTGTAATAGAGTTGGTCTTATTATTTTCTTCGTTAAACATTACGTATTAAACAAGCATTTCATGGATATATTTGATTATACGTAGTTTTTTATTTTAGATTTTGTCGACTTTTGCGGGCCATTTGGCAAAAAAGGCAGATTATTTTTTTCTGAATCCTACCAAAATCCAATCAGCACCAGAATGACCCGCAAGTGACTTATCTACCAAATTTTGTGAAATTCGGTCCATTAGTTTCACAGCTAGAGTGGATACAAGCTTTTGCGGGCCATTTCGCAAAAAAAGGCGGGTTCTTTTATTCCGAGTCGTATCCAAAACTAATCAGCACCAGACTCTCCCACAAGTGACTTACCTACCAAATTTTACGAAATTCGGTCAATTAGTTTTTTAGTTAGAGTGGATATAAAATCTGCACAGACAGACACACAGACAGACAGACACACAGACACACGGACACACAGACACACAGACACACACACAGACGTCACGCTAAAAATGTTTTTTTCGTATTCTAGAAGTCTTGAAATGTGTAGATCCGTCGAAACCTCGAGTTGCGATTTTCGACATGATTCCAATACTTTCCCTATACATTACCATGTATTGAAGGGAAAGTAAAAATCTTATGTGGGCAGCACATGACTTTCCCTGCAAACTTATATCCACGTTCTATTTATTTCAATTAAATGTAATTAAGTTTTAATTCAATTTTCGTTCTCATTCGGTAACTGGGCTTATTTTCAAAGGTGGCGTAGGGAAAGTACGAAAAACTAAAATATCTCGAGAACGGCTAGTCCTAGTGTAATAGGGTTGGTCTTATTCTTTTCGTCGTTAAACATTACGTATTAAACGGGCATTTAATGGATATATCTAAGTATACCAAGTTTTTTAGTTTAGATTTTGAAGATTTTTGCGGGCTGTTTTGCAAAAAAAGGCGGGTTATTTTTTTCCGAATCGTACCAAAATCTAATCAGCACCAGAGTGACCTATACGTGACTCATCTACCGAATTTTGTGAAATTCGGTTCATTAGTTTTTCAGCTAGAGTGGATACAAGCTTTTGCGGGCCATTTCGCAAAAAAAGGCGGGTTCTTTTATTCCGAATTGTACCCAAAACTAATCAGCACCAGCCCCGGCCACAAGTGACTTACCTACCAAATTTTGTGAAATTCGGTCCATTAGTTTTTTAGTTACAGTGGATACAAAATCTGCACAGACAGACAGACAGACACACAGACAGACAGACAGACAGACAGACAGACAGACACACAGACACACGCACAGACGTCACTCTAAAAATGGTTTTTTCGTATTCTAGAGGTCTCGAAACGTGTAGATCCGTCGAAAACTCGAGTTGCGATTTTCGGCATGATTCCAATACTTTCCCTATACATTACCATGTATTGCAGGGAAAGTAAAAAGCAATCAAGTTCTAAAAGCATATGTAAGCAAGAAGTTCAAAAAGCATATGCAAGCAATGAAGTTCAAAAAGCAAACAAGAAACAAAAAAGACGGAAAAAGTTGTGAAGCATCATCTGTAGAAAAGTTGTTGCAATTCATGAAATCTTCATCAGAGTACTCTGTTAGACGAAATTCAAGAACAAATCAATCAGTGTCGTCTGAGGTCCTTACTTTAGTTTCATCTCTAAACATTGTTTCTGTTTCATCTGAGATTTATTAATCAACTCAAAGTTTTGGGTATTTTGAATGTTTCATCAAGTATTTAAAATTTTTCATTTTCTTTAAGATGGTTACGCATTTCTAAATATATAATGAAACTTTCACAATTCGAATCTCCAAGGGAGCTGTAAAGTACTTTGAATTGTGGAAAATTCGAATTGCATAGCAAATATCCCCAAATATTGAAAAATTTGAAAGTTCCAAGAGTCAGCATTTCTCCAGTGTCCTTATGATAAAGTAATAATTATATATATGTATATATATATATATATATATATATATATATATATATATATATATATATATATATATATATATATTCTGCAACTTCATCAATAAACTCTAATCTATTCCAAAACTTTGTTTTGTTTTGTTTTTACATTAAAATACAATACGTCTGCAAAGAAAAAGATGTGGGCAGCAGCACATGACTTTCCTTATATAATGCAATGGATTTACTAGTTTTACAGTAAAAAATAATTTATAAGATCCACGGCAGTGTGTTTTTATTGTTGAATTGTACATTTGGCGATTTTCCGGATGACAACATGTAAAACTATTTTAAAATTCTCAATACTCAATAAAATACTCAATCAACTAATACTTCGCTCAACTCTAAATAAACAATCATCAATATTGATAGCATCCTCAATAAGCGATATAGTCCATATATTAAAATACTTTAATAATTATTTCTTCAATTTGGCGTAATTTTCATTAATTTAACGTCATTTTTTCAATTTTGACGATATTTTTGTCAATTTGGGGAGAAATATCACCCAGTTGGGAATACTTTGATAAAATATTCGCTAATTTTATCAAATGCATCACTAAGTGTTACAGACAAACGGAGAGAAGAGTATTTCTTATATACTAGGAAAAATGTCCGTTATATGACGGAAATCAGAATTTGTGAGACATCACGACCCATTTGGCGTGATTTTTATCAATTTAGCGACATTTTTGTCATTTTAGCAACATTTAAACTAGTCGTCAAGTTGGATACGTCCCGCTAAATCTCTCGCCAAGCGTTGCAGACGGATGGAGAAATGTGTTATTCTTATAGTCTAGGCTTACGTCCTTTCCAAGATATTGAACTTTCATAATCTAGTCGACATTTTTTATTGATTTAGCGTCATTTTTACCAATTTGGAGACACTTTCGTGAATTTAGCAACATTTACAAAAGTCGCCAAGTTGGCGACATTCCGCCAAAATCCAGCCAAGCGTTATGGACAGAGAAATAAGCTATTCATGTAGCAAATAAATGGAAATTGGTGTCCAAATGCAAAAGTATCGCTTAAATACATTTTTTCATGAATAGAACTAGCTAGATCCACGAAAATGATGTCACCAAATTTATCGCATGATATTACTTATGAAGGTGAACATATTTCACAATAGGTAATAATTTTTCTTTTATTTTATATGATTTTTTGATAATTTGCTTTTAAAAATGTGCAATATCTCGAGAACGGTTCATGCTAGCGTTCTAAAATTTATGTCAATAGTTTTCTAATGAAAACTTACATAAGATGTGACTGCTTACGTAACTTTATTAAAGGTTTCAATTCATGATTTTTCAAAATTTCATTCGAAAATTTAGGGGGGTTCTGAACATCCGATTGCGTATAAAAATAATAGGCTTCCAGTATTCATGGATTGCAATTTTTGCACAAAATTTTGTTCGAATCACTCCATTCGTTCGTAAGTTATCGTCTCTACAGACTCACTGACACACTTTCACACACACACACACACACACATACAGAGGCATCATCTCAAAACCGTCTGATTCCTGTAAGGATTGCTTGAGGCGTGCTCTCCTGTCAAAAACTCGAATTCGAATTTTCGACCCTGTCACAAAACTTTCTTGATACATTATATGTATATAAGGAAAGTAATATATGCACCCATAAAAAATTGAGTTACAGCCGCGAAATTTGCATGCAATTGTCGTTTTAAGAGTTATGCGAATGATCAAACTATAAGCGCCAATGATGTTACAGGGCTCATTCAACGTTCATGAGAACCACGCATTGTGCATCATTTAAAACGACCGGCGTTCTCACTTATGGGTAAGTCAAACTAGATTTTTTGCTTTGATACTGCAAGCAGGGCCGATCCTAGGGTGTCGGCCGCCCGCGTGCAAAGACCTAATGTGCCGCCCCTCTAGAGAATTTTTCATATTTTGACTAATACTTAACGTTGACGTTATGAATTCATCTACCTGTATAAGAGTAAAAAGTAAAACATTAATAAAAATGCAAATAAAATTTGAAGTACAAAACTTTATTTTTTGGCCAGCTAATAGGTTATAATAGCGACAAAATACTTTAACAAAATAATAAACAAACAAAAATATTACCTTTGAAATAAAAATAGACACTTTATAATTAGAAATGCAAAACAACAGTATTTACTCAGAAAATATAATCTAATAAAAAAAGTACTAAAGCATAAATCTCGTGAAACGAAAAGTATATAAATCAGTTCTTCTACAAAGACTACCTAATAATTAACTATAAAATAACTTTTCTGGCTTTCTGAGAAGCAAATTTGTCAATAATTTCCGTGAAATCAATTTTTTCAGAGATTTCGGATTCAATAGAGATGATGCCCAAATCCGAAAGCTTTTCTTGTGTCATATTATTTCTCAAGTAATTTTTAATAATTTTTAATTTATTGAAACTTCTTTCCCCTGAAGCCACAGAAACAGGTAAGGTTAAAAAAATTCTTATTGCTAGAGCAAAATTTGGAAAACGGGGAATGAGATCATTTTTGACTATAATTTCTAATATCTCAATTGGCTGATTTTTACCTGGAAAAATATCTTTGAATGAAGTTATTTCATTAAAGAGTTGTATACCGTCTATATCTCTTTCACAATACTTCCTTCCTCCTGTACCTGTAACTTAATATCTAAGTCCATGCAGGCTTTCATGAAATCATCATTAGAAATGTTGTGAAACTCATACAGAAAGCAGAATATTGAATGGCACTTAGATAATAAGGTAAATCTTTCATTTACCGAAGAGGTCGCGTGATCAAGAATTGCAAAATAGAAAACAGTCTTGAATTGCTGGAAGGGATTTGAAACTGGTTCATCACTGCCCGCGTAATCAAATAAACGGACCTTTTTCCTGAGCTTCGACATAGGAAATTCGGGATCAATACCTAAATATCTAGTAAGTGTTGTTGCTGAATCGACAAATATTTTAAAATTATCGTCAGATCTTTGGGAAACTAAATATTTTTTAAGATTATCTAAGCCTTCAATGCATTCCGCGATGTTTAATTTAAGATTCTGAAGCATTTTACTCAATACATCAATTCTTGATAATAAATCATGCCAAATTAAAATTGAACACAAAAATTTAAATGTTTCAAGACTTTTAATTATTGATTCAGCACCCATTTTTGTTTTCGTGTCTCTGGTGGTATCTTCAATTAAGGCATTTAATGCGGTAATAATGTTTTTTAGGTCTTGTTTTAGAGGTCTAATAGCATTGATACGACTTTCCCACCTTGTTTCACTAAATGGTTTTAAAGTTAGACTTTTCATGTGTTTTTTTAGTAAATCTCATCGATATGGGGACGCAGAAAAGTAATTATATACTCTTGTACCATATCAAAAAAACCAGAAATTTCACCACTGGAGCTGGCAGCGTCATTACTGACGAGATTTAATGTATGAGCCGCACACGGCACGTATAATGCTCTAGGATTGATATCGATAATCCGTTTCTGAAGCCCTATATTTTTCCCCTTCATGTTCGATCCATTGTCTTAGCCCTGACCCCGTATGTCTTTAAATTCGAGCTGCAGACTAGGTAATAGCTTCTCTAATAGAAAATTGCACAGACCTTCTTCAGTGGTGTTAGTTACAGGAAAAAATCCTAGAAAAAATTCTAAAATATCTATCTTACCATCAGTAGTGTTCACACATCTAATTACAAACATTATTTGTTCTGTGTGGCTAATATCTGGTGTAGAGTCGAGAATTATAGTGTAATATTTGGCTTTTTTGACAATGCGTGTTATCTCATTACGAATAGATTCGGCTAAAATATAAATTATTTCATTTTGAAAATACTGCCGTAAGTAGTGTGGAATACGTGTTTTGTTATCTTTGTATTTACTGACATTATTAAGGTGTTCTGAAATAACTGGATCAAATTCGGCCGACATCTCCACTGCCTTTAAAAAATTACCATTATGTCTATGATACAACTTCGTACTAGTTCCTCTGAATGCCAAATTTTGACTGGCTAAAAATTGTACTACAGCAATCATTCTTTCAATGATGGCGCGCCATCGCTTTTTCTCTCGATTGTAGATCTAATTAACCACGATCTTATAGAGTTTGTTTTAGAGTATTTTCATGCTTATTAAGGTAATCCAAACAATGACGACAATCAGAAAAGTCGGTACTTACAAGTTGTGTTGAACTATCTTTACCAAACAATTTACATGCAAAACAAAAAATACGATTTAGTTTAATGGAATATCAGAGCCACGCTCGATTTATTTTCTCCCCGTTCACTAAAGTTTTGTTATAATATGAACAGCTAAATTTTCTGCCACTCTCATCGACCGGAAATTTAAAATTTGCTACTTGTTAGGGACCATGTCCTACCAATAAATCAATATTATTTCGTTAAAATGTTAGGCCAAGAATATTACGTTACCTTCATTTTACTCTGGATAGTAATGCCCAAAAATTAGATAAATTGAAACCCGTTTTAGATGCATTAGTTTCAAAATTTTAATCTGTATACACTCCTGATAACTGATTTAAATCTATATACACTCCTGATTAACTGATAACTATTTTATTCAAGGTAAGTTATCATTTTTAATACGCTAAAATTTTTAATATTTTGATAAAAGAAAATTTGAAAGTAAAATATACTTCAAATAGAAAATAAGAATTTCCTTTATTCCTGAAAATAGTAGAATGCTGTGTTGAACGGGTGATTTTTAGTGAATTTTTTTCGAGAGTTAGGTTTAGCGCAATAAAATTGCCGTCTCTTGGGAACAGTTCGAAAAAAAAGCGCTCCGTCCTTTGGGCCGCCGCAGTTCCGGAATGCCGCCTTCGCGAAAGGGTTAACTTTGCCGAAATAATTCAGTTCTAATCTACAAAGGAGGCCGCTAAAATAAAGTTTCTTTTGACCATTGATCTGCGAACCGCGTGCCGACCGTGGTATACATAAATAAGCTGCCGCACAGTGGAACGAAACAACCTTAGACGTCTCAAAAATATGCCCCTTGGTTATTTGTTTAGATAGAAATTTAAAATTTGGCATTCTTTTCTATGCCGTATTGCCGGCTCTGCCACGAATTTTGCTATCAAAAGAAGGATATATGTAAAGAGTAGACATTAATGGACAATGGACCAACACACTGTGCACTAATATTCTATTTTTCTTAAACTATGAGACTTATTTTGATTTTTCAATAACTATTTAAAATTCAGCATATTTATTCGACTTATTATAAGATTTAAAAAATTTTGCTTGATTGATAGAACTATATGCGGCCTGCGGCCGCCCCTTGTTTCGGCCGCCCGCGTGCGGTGCACGCGCTGCACACCTGCTAGGATCGGCCCTGACTGCAAGTTGTGTGCAGAGAAGTCTTTTGAGTCGTACTCGACGGTGCTAAGAACAATTGTCGGATAAGGAGTGGTCGTATTATAGATCTAAGGAAGCTGGCTGGTCCAACAGACATATCAGTCCCAATCTTGCTCGGGATTATATCGTAGTTGATTGGTTTTGGCAACAGTGGGTCAGAGAAAACCACCGCAGAGGCTCAGGCCGTCCGAGAAAGATAATTGCTCGAGTTAATCTTGCTGTCAGGTGAGGAGCCACGTTTTGTTGTAGAGCGGTCTATGGCCATCACGCATGGTGTGACAGTCTGGTGGTGACATCTATTGGGACAAATAGCCAATCTGAGGATTCGCTTGTACGTTAACTATATTCTGCAGCCGTTTATTCTGCCTATACTTTCAATCTGCCCAGGTTCTATCTACCAACAAGACAACGATCATCTTCATTCTGCACGACTTTCTCAACGACGGCTTCAAGGATTTATTACCCTCCCATGGCCATCAAGGACCTCAGACCTATCACAAAATAGAACACGTCTGGGACATGCTGGATGGTAATTGCAGTCTTCTCAGAATATTGATGAATTAGCTTACCAGTTGCAGCATTTGTGACTGAATCTGTATAGGGAAATAAGCACTTTAATTGACTCTATACCGCACAAAATATCGGTTTGTAAAGCTGCCATGGGAAGATTTACCATTTATTAAAATGTCATCTTATCATCATTTCTTAAAAGAACTTTCTTTGTCTTCCAAATTCTGATCATTCGTATATCTCCTTAACTGAAACATGCATGCCGAGTTTCGCGGCCATAGCTCAATTTCATATGGGTGTGGCGTGGCTCCGCTGAAATCTTACAATTACACATTGGCCGTTAATCGTACTTCTGCACGCCACTTGCTCGATTACCGAGCATATCTCCAGGTTCTGATTAATTAGAAAATGCATCACTAGAACACACAATAAATACTAATTAAAAGTTAATAAAGCTTTTATTTTAAAATACTTATATTCAAAACTTGTTACTTAAAATTTAAAAAAACCACAAAATGTCATCTTAATTACATAGAACATATTTACATTCGCTAAGTAGGTATTGGATAATGATCGATCTGATCATTTCCCCCTCTCTAGTTAAATTAAATATCATAATAGCCCTCAAGTTAGGCAGTTAACTTCCTTATTAAATAATATGTATTCTCTGATACTCAGTCTGCAGTGGGAGAGGACAAAAGGACTTACCCCTTTTAGGTACGGCAGGACGGCATCGAGGTGGCACTCATCCGTCGGTTATTAGACGACCCAGTCTAAACTCTGAAAATTACCAACTGACTTCTCTCTCCGCTCTCCTTCTCCTAGTCGGGGTCTCGGACAGCCCCCTGGCCGGGCTCCATAGCTGACGCTTGGCCGCTATAGGTTCGAAAACCCATAAATTCAGTGACGCGGCCGGGCTCCATCGAATCACTGGACTTGGCCCCTTCCCAAGGGTTGGCTAAAAATTGGGGGGCTCTAGCCCTCTTGCAGGTGTCCATTTTATTTAAAAATAAGATAGCGTCCTTTGCCATTTTCTCACCACTGCAGCTGGTCTCTTACTCATAGCCATGGAATGTCAACCGTTTCCACGGAGAGAGAGGGGGGGGGGTAATACTTTCTAGAAGTGAAGTGGCGACAGGAAAATTCCAATACTGTCTCACGACACTGGCTTCCCCCAAACAAGGGAAAAGAAACCAAGTTTCTTTTTCAAAAGCTTAAACTACCAAAAGAATAAAGGGTTACAAATTATGCACAGAATACATATATAAACAGAGATAACAATAACATTTAACAATAAAATTATACATTAAATTATATACATAATGACACGCCCTATAGGTATGGAAATATTCTGTCTCTCCATGTATGTCCAAGGACTAATTAAGGTGCGAGATTGTCCCTGTCCGTATGGTATAAATATTGTCACTGTCCGTTGGCGTAAATATTGTCACTGTCTAATGTAGCATACTGATTGTACTTTCCAGTCTGTTACTTGTGTTCACAAAATATGAAAGTTTGTCATGAGAACACATGAATTGGGAACAATTGTTCGTTCACATTATACACTAAAGGATTGATATTGTTCTGTAGGCTGTGGCAAAATTAGTGATATTCCATATGGAAGGAATATTCTCTGAGCAGGATCAGCTGTGACATCACTTTATAAAAAGAAGTTGCACTAAAACTGTGTAAATGACGTTGCACTTAACACTGCGAACATGGAGTTGCACTAAGACGTTGCATTAAACGATAAAAATGCAGTTGCATTACAACGTTGCACTAAACGATGAAAATGAAGTTGCATTGTTTGGTACCCTTTGGTCCAAGGAAGGCATGATTTCGTTTTCGGTTAATGATGTTGCATACATGTGCTGGTAAAGGCTTATGTGAGCTGTAAAACTACGCCTTTGTTGCTGCAAAAGTCTTTATAATGGCAACTTTCGTTTTTTGAAGACCGGATCCGTGTCTGCAAACTTCTGCAGTAATCATAGTTAGGGTATGTAAATGCACATAGTTTTTTCCACAATGTACTTTATCAATATAAAAAAGCTGATGTAATTTCAGATTAGACATTCTATTCGTACTTTAATATACAACTAGACTTAGGAGCTTTAGAGTCCTTGAACTCTGTCCACTGCATTGTACCAGAGAACATTTTACTTTTAATGTTTTCTACATTCTTAACATACCTATTTTACATTAAATACATTTATTTTATCTTAATCACCTTTATTTTACATTAATCATTTATATACATATTCTTTATAGAAATTCTTATTGAACCAGGAATTTTTGTTTTCTTAAGAATTATTTATTCTTATTTTCAAGAGCCCTCTTAAATGTCTTATTTCATTAGAGATCTTAATCAATCACTTCAATCTATCCTCTAACCATTACTCTACTTAATTCAGTCTTAAACAATTACTTTACTCCATCCTCTAATCATTTCTCTACCCATTTCTCTCTTCATTTCTAATCATTTTTCTGCTAATTTCTACTTACTTCTCTAACCATTTCTTTATTTATTTCTAATTAATTTCTACTAATTTGTACTTAATTCTCTAGCCATTTCTCTATTCATTTCTAATTAAATCTCTAATTACTACTTAATTCTCTAACCATTTCCAATTAATTTTTGATTCCCCTCCTTACGTAACACCCGGCTGTCCGGTTTAAAAGCAATCCCTGGCAAAGGCCTGTACCGCAATATACTTTCTATGTTAGCAGCGGTCACTTTTCGTACGACCTGACAAAAGTTTTTTTTTTCGCTTTTCTTTCTGTTTACGTGGGCCAATAACAGACGATGTCTTTGACTCTGTCCTGCGGTAATTCTCTCTAATTGAAACCGCGTACGTGATTTGCTTCCGCTTGTCATGTGACTAGAGCGAGTAGAGTCGAAAAAAATTCAAAGTCAACGCGGCAGTGTGCTTTCTCTTTGTGTGCTGCACAACGGATTTATACAAATTGGATTACACATATTAATTTTTCTGGAAGTTCCGTGAGTGAAATTACTCTTATTTTTTTATTTAGGATTACAGTTTAATGTACTTGTTTCGCTTGGGTGCTTAGATTTGCTTACTTAAAGTTTAAATTACTTATTTTAGTAATTAGATTTGCTTAGGTTGTTCGACTGACAGCCGATCGCTCTGTCTGTCCGGTCATTTAAACTTTAGACGCCTGCATCTCAGTTTATCTTACCTTAACTCCCTAAGTTTTAAATTACGTGAAAGTTTAATTTAATTGCCTCACTTTTACGGTTATTTCTTTAAATATTATTTATAATGGCACGTTAATCATAAAGAATTCTTGTTACATTTCGTTTTACTCCTCTAAGTCTTTACTGAGATAATTTTTACTCTGAATTTATTTTATCGGTATTATTTTAACTTATATTTACGTGACCTACGTGTAACTTTAAATTATTTTCCACTGACCTATTCATGTTATTTTATTTTCCGTGGCCTCAGATTATAATGAGAGTTGCGAAATACTCTCCCGTAAACGGTTGATTTCTGTTTATGTATATTTTCTAAGTTCTCCTCCTCTTGGGGATTATTTATATTATTTGAGCTAACTTTGTCAGTGTTCGTTGTATTCTCTGTGATAGTAATAGTCGGTTGACCAGGCCCTTCTACCGATCTGTCTGCGACGCTTTGCTGTCTCTCTTGAATCTGTTCTGGCGGGAGGGGGGAGCGGACTTCCGTTTCCCTCCTCGGAGAGAGGCTTTCTTCCAATTCGAGTTGAAATGGGAGAATGTCCTCGAAGGAGCTATCATTCGCCTTCACGGTGGCAACGCTTATCTCCGGCGCAATGTTTTGTAAGACGCTCTGAGCGTATCTTCCCGTAAACGGTTGGCTTTCCGCGTCGAACTGTGTTTCATGCAATAAATGCGGTCTCCTATCAGGCATTTCATATATGCGATTTATATTTATTTTGATTGGCTTTGCCCTAGGATCTTTAATTAGTTTTAATAAAAATAAGTGGGTTGTTAGTTTTTCTATTATTCTGTACGGGCCTCTAAAACGTTTTTTTCCGAAGTTTGGAATGTTTTTGACAAAAACTTTTTGGCCTAATTCTAGTTTTCTAAATTTTGCTTTTTGTAAATATTTTTCCTCCTGTATCTCTTGTGTGCGGATTAAATTTTCGTAGGCTTGTTTGTATGCTACGGCCATAGTTTCCAGCTTTTGAGGTTGATTTCGTATATAATTTTGAGTCTCTTCCGCGTTATTTGGTACGATGTCCATAAATAATGGTAAGTCCCGTGAAAAGAACAAGAAGTTCGGTGACATACCTGTGGCTGGGTGGTCTACTGCATTATAACATGCTTTATGAATTCCTACGGCTGTTTCCCAATCGTCTTGTTTGTAACACTCGATTGCACGTTTTATGGCTGAATTAATTCTTTCTGAGATTCCGTTTGTTCTCGGATTCGCTGCTGAAGTTAATTTTGCATGTATATCTAGTTTATCAAGTATAGCTTTGAATAATTGGCTAGTAAATTGGCTCCCGCGGTCCGTCAACACAAATTCACTTTTGCCGTAAGTAGTTACATACGTAATTAATTTTGTTGCAATGGTGTCTGCCGTAATGTTATCTATCGGATAAAGTTCCGCGTGCCTGCTAAAATGACATACCACAGTCAAAATGTACCGGTTCCCATATTTACTTCTTCTTAGAGGTCCCAAAATGTCAAGTGACAGTAAATTTCCGGGATAGTGCGGAATTACATTCCTACCTAATGGGAAGGGGGGGTGAACTCCTTTGAGTCCCCTACAGTCCTCACAAGAATTTACATAATTCTTTGTGTCTCCATAAATTCCAACCCAAAAATAGCGTTTGCTAACCAAATCGTACAGTTTTCCTACTCCCTGATGAGGGCTATGCAAATGTAGTAAAATTCTACTTTGTAAAGTCTTCGGAACCACTACCCGTTCTATTGCGTTATCGCGGATGATATTTTTATCTTGCGAGACATACATCAATAAATCCGTTTCTGGGTCAATAAAATAATGTTCGAAATCCTTAGTTTTACTATGCTGCTGTTCTCTAATATTATTCCTAAGTTTATTTAAAATGTCGTCTTTAATTTGCTCTGTGTGTATTTCTTCGATATTTGGAAGTTGGGATTTATTTTCTAAGCTGTTTACTGTTTCAATATTATTTTTATTCCCTACAATTTCTATGTTACTGAGGTTGTTCTCGAAATTTTCTCTGGAGAGATAGTCTGCTAAGATGTTGGAGTTTCCGTCTATGTGTATAAAGTCATAATCATATTCAGATAGTTTTAATAGCCAGCGGGCTTCTAAATTAGCCGGGTTAGAAATTTTTAAGTGATATTTAAGGGGTCTGTGGTCGGAAATAATATAGAATTTTTTCCCGTAAAGGTAATTGTGGAAATTTTTGACTCCATAGAATATAGCCATGAGTTCTGTTTTTACTGCGGGATATCTTTGCTCGTGTGGTTTAAGTTTTTTACTGTAGTAAAGTACAGGTTGTAAGCGTTCATTATTCTTTTGTAATAGAACTGAAGAAATAGAGGTCGAGCTTCCGTCTGTATTAAGGTAGAATGGTTTGTCTAAATCCGGTTGTAGCACTAAAGGATGTTGGAAAAATTTATTTTGTAGTTCTTGAAATGCGTCATTGCATTGCGGAGACCATGAAAATTTATTCCGCTTAGCCGTTAGCTCAACTAGTGGAGCGGTGAGTTGCGCATAGTCTGGGATTAATGTTCGATAAAAATTACATAGGCCTAAAAATTTTTTAAGTTTTCGAACAGTGTTTGGTCTGGGAAAAGAAACAATTTTTTTTGTATTATTATCAGTTGGACTTAATCCCTGTTTAGTCACTGTAAACCCTAAATATTCCATTTTCTCTCTAGAGAATTCACATTTGGTCGGTGTCAATGTTAAATTAAAATCTCTTAGCCTTTGAAAAACAAGCTCTAATTTCTCTTTTAATCCTTCATATGTGTGTGCCGCTAAAACCACATCATCAAAATATGCGTAAATGTCATGTTCGTGTAAATCTCTAAGAACGATATCTATAGCTTTTTGAAACCACGCGCCGCTAGTTTTATGTCCAAATATTAATCTGTTGTATTCGAATCTTCCATATGGGCTTGTGAATGCCATCTTATGTCTTTCTTCCTCTGGTAATAAAATTTGTGAAAATGCGCTCTGGAAATCTAATTTTGCGTAAAATTCGAAACCTGCTAGTTTTGTCATAATATTTTGAATTTTTGGTACTGTATAATTAAAGTTTTGTGAGATACTGTTTAAGAGTCGTATATCCAAGCAAATTCTGAATTTATCTGTATTTTGTTTTTTCACTAGAACCATTCCTGCGCTATAATTAGAGTCGCTATGCCTAATTATGTTTGCTTGCAACATTTCATCAATTTGTCTTTTTAATTCTTTTCTCAAAGCGTAGGGCACGTCATAAGCTCTAATTTCTATCGGATTCTGGTGCGATAAAATAAATTTAGGTTTTACTACTTCAGTACATCCTAAAGTGTTTAAATTTTTGGAAAATACGTCTCCGTAATCCATTAATAATTTCAATAAATCTTTCCTCTGATCGACTGGCATGTGGTCTAAGTTAAAGTCTGTTTCCAGTAATTCGTTCCGTCTAATTTCTCTTATTTTATTTATTCTATCTTCCAATTCTATTTTATTCCTATTAGTATCTGTAAGGTGAATTTCCTCATTAGCCTGTTTAATATTGTGTTTTAATTTCCCTATCAAAGTGTTTTTATTAAGTGTAATTTTATGTGATCCTTCATTCTTAATTGATATGAATTTATTTGGGTTAGTCTCTTCTGTTTCTAAGTGAAAAATCGTTGGGTTGATGTTTAAAGGCTGTTTTAAAATTTTTGGTTCAAAATTATAATTTTCTAATTTATTTTCTGTGTAAGTGCAATTAATTTCAACTAGTTTAGATTCTTGCGGGTCTATTTTAATTTTCTTGCGCGTTCTAATTGCTGTATCTGAATTTATATTTAGCACGCTTTCTTGCTCTCCTAAAGGGATTATTATATTATCTATTTTTATTATGTTTTGTTTAGTATCGATGATGGCGTTATGAAGTTTCAAAAAATCAAAACCGATTATCCCAGCATAATTATGCGGAAATTTGGCGGTAGTAACGTAGAATATGTGTTTAAAGATTTTATTTTCAATTTTAAATGACGTTTGTATAACGTTTATATAATTTAGTTTTTCTCCTGCCAACGTTTTAATTGTGACTGATCTAGATAAATATTTAATGTGACATGTTTCCCTTATTTTTTGGAATTCTTCTTTTCCGATTATACTAATCGTCGCTCCACTGTCTACCATCATTGCAACGGGCCTTTTATTAAATATAACTTGTATTGTAGGTAATTTTATAGATTTTTCTCCTAATTTTTCGTCTAAAGCAGAAATCACTTCGTATTTACACACCCTCCTATCCTTATGAATTTGTACATTCTTTATTTCTCCCTGGTTATCAACATAACCAAATCCATCGTAACTTAACTGGGGCGGGTTTTTTGGGAGCTTATGATAATTGCCGCCCCTCTCTAGTTTAAAGCAGCTCTTCTGGGGAATGTATTTTCTCTCTCATTGTATCTGTTTCCTCTAAATGTACGTGAAAACCCCGGATTTCGCCTTGCGTATTCTCCGCGGGGGAAATTGTTAGCTGGCCCCTGCCTTTCTCTTTGCGTATATTGCCTTTCGCTCTGGTTGTTAAACTGCTGTGGGCGTGAACTCTGGGATCTACGCATTTCATTTTCCCGGTTATATAGTCTACAATTTATCATCAGATGGTTTGTGCGTCCGCAAAATAGACAAAACATATCATTAGGGATATTATTATTAGAAGTTCTAGCTTTAGGTGTGTTTTGTTCCAATCTAAGTGCGTTAATTTGTTCGCCTAATGTTTCTAACAAATATCTGTTAGCATTTTCCTGTTCTTTTCGTAGTTTTTCGATTTCTGTTTGTAAAGCCGGTGGTCCAGGGTGCGCGACAATATTGTTTACAGCTTCTGTTTCAGGTGGAGAAATTGCTATTGCGTTTTTAATATTTTCTGCTATTACAATCGCCGCTTCGAAGGATAACGGGTTTGCTTTTAGCACCTCTCTCTTAATTTGCGTGTTTAGTGCGTCCAAAAATTTTCCTAGTCTTAATTGGTCAATGATTTTTTTCGACTCCTCGCTACTCAAATCACCTGCACTTTCTAGATAAGTCAGCGTGATACATTTGATTCTGTGTGCTAATGCCTTAACGCTCTCACCTTCAAATTGTTTAGTTAGAGTAAATTGTATTTGGCGGGTCGTTATGCTAGTCCTCTGTGAAAAAAATTCTAGTAGCCTTTCCTTTAGTACTTCGTACGAATTTTCTTTACGTAATTCCGGCGAACTCGCTAGGAATTTTAGTGCATTTCCCTTTAAACGCGACTTTAATACTACGAGTTTTTCTGGTTCGGTCCATTTTCCTAGCTTGGCTATCGAATCAAATTGGTCGAAAAATATTTTACAGTCTGTTTCAGCATTTCCTTCGAATACCCCAAGTAAAAAGGTTAACCCCTGTAAACGACTTTGATTTTCGCCTCCCTGCTCGGGCGCTTCTGTACTATTTGTATCCGGCATCTTGTACAATTTTTATATCTACTTTCAAATTATTAAATATTAACTCACTTATTATTTACAATATTACAAAGATCTTCCCATGATGCATATTCATTTCACAAAAAAAATTTTCTCTGAATTTTGAATTTTGAATAATTACATTATCCAGTCAAATATTAATCGAGGCACTTTGATAACTGTGCACAAGACTGGTCTCGGCGCCATAATATGTGGCGTGGCTCCGCTGAAATCTTACAATTACACATTGGCCGTTAATCGTACTTCTGCACGCCACTTGCTCGATTACCGAGCATATCTCCAGGTTCTGATTAATTAGAAAATGCATCACGAGAACACACAATAAATACTAATTAAAAGTTAATAAAGCTTTTATTTTAAAATACTTATATTCAAAACTTGTTACTTAAAATTTAAAAAAACCACAAAATGTCATCTTAATTACATAGAACATATTTACATTCGCTAAGTAGGTATTGGATAATGATCGATCTGATCATTTCCCCCTCTCTAGTTAAATTAAATATCATAATAGCCCTCAAGTTAGGCAGTTAACTTCCTTATTAAATAATATGTATTCTCTGATACTCAGTCTGCAGTGGGAGAGGACAAAAGGACTTACCCCTTTTAGGTACGGCAGGACGGCATCGAGGTGGCACTCATCCGTCGGTTATTAGACGACCCAGTCTAAACTCTGAAAATTACCAACTGACTTCTCTCTCCGCTCTCCTTCTCCTAGTCGGGGTCTCGGACAGCCCCCTGGCCGGGCTCCATAGCTGACGCTTGGCCGCTATAGGTTCGAAAACCCATAAATTCAGTGACGCGGCCGGGCTCCATCGAATCACTGGACTTGGCCCCTTCCCAAGGGTTGGCTAAAAATTGGGGGGCTCTAGCCCTCTTGCAGGTGTCCATTTTATTTAAAAATAAGATAGCGTCCTTTGCCATTTTCTCACCACTGCAGCTGGTCTCTTACTCATAGCCATGGAATGTCAACCGTTTCCACGGAGAGAGAGGGGGGGGGGGGGGTAATACTTTCTAGAAGTGAAGTGGCGACAGGAAAATTCCAATACTGTCCCACGACAATGGGTACATATATTTTCCTGCAGCAGAGTGTGTTTACCATTCTAATACATTTAAATTGCTACTTAAATTTTTTTTAATGACATAGAAGTCTGCAAATTTTTAATGAAAATAAACGTACAGGTAATAAATTCTATATACTTTATTGATAGTAGATATATGAAAATATTATGTGACTGCCATTGTTTTAAGTGCGTTATGACTCTTTCCAGCAGGTTAGAAGAAATAGTGATGTTGCTGAGACCCAGACAGTCCGACCGAACAGAAAGGTGTAAGGCAACTGTTTAGACGGCTGGGAAGAGCCACCTAATTTAGACCGAAACCCAGTGGGGGAGGCATCCACAGGGACCGCATCCTCCTTCCCCTACCACCAACCTCTTGGAAGACTTACGGACCCACATATTTAACGTGATCGTTCTCCGCGTGAACACAGCGGCAATTTTGGCAGCGAAGGGAATCGAACCCAGGCCTACCGAGTGCAATTCCCGCGCGCTAACCTCTGAGCACCGCGTCCTAGAAGAAATAGTGTTGAAGACCCAGACCGACCGACTCGTCAACGAGGACATGAGCAGCTATTTGGTCGGCCGATGAAGAAATAGTGTGTATTACTCGAACATTCAAATATAACTGGCAATGTATTTGACAATAAATTAACGCATAATAATTCCAAATATATGTATTTGATAAAAAGTTTTGATTTCGATAAAACATTTTACAGCTGAAATTAATATAGTATAACATTACTAATCGACATAATTCATTTTTCTCTCATTTGCAGTACATTTAGCTTATCTTGATGCGCACAATATAAAGAATATTTTTTAAGTGCCAACGTTTAAGTTTTTTAAGCGAATGTTTCAATGGAAAGAAAGTGAGTATTTTATGCAATAAATTTTCCTTACGTTTTGCAATCCATTTTGGCGCATATACTATATAAATAGCCAACAAGTATATATAAAAGTATTCGTGACAAAGAAAAGTAAATGGCATTTGAAAACTGTGACATGTTTGAATAGCACTAAATAACACTGTATATAGTTATGCATATCTTATTACTTTCCTTATATACATAGTATAATGTATAAGGAAAGTATTGTGACGGGGTCGAAAATTCGAATTCGAGTTTTTGACGGGAGAGCACGTTTCAAGCATCCCTGATCACGAATCGGACATTTTTGAAGTGATGTCAGTGTGTGTGTGTGTGTCAGTGAGCCTGTGGCGACGATATCTCACGAACGAATGGAGAGATTCGAATGAAATTTGGTACAAAAATTACAATCCGTGAATACTGGAAGCCTATTGTTTTTAAACACAATCGAATGCTCAGAACCCCCTAAATTTTCGAGTGAAATTTTGAAAAAATCATCAAAGCATCCAAACCTTTAATAAAGTTACGCAAATAGACATTTCTTATGTAATTTTTCATTATAAAACGATTGACATAAACTTTAGAAAGTTAGCATTAACCGTTCTCGATATATTGCACATTTTTCAAATAAATTTATCAAAAAATCCCATAAATTAAAAAAAATATATTAACTGTTGAGAAACATGTTCTCTTTCCATATGTAATATCAGGCGATAAATTTGGTGAAATCACTCTCGTGAACCTAGCTTGTTCCATTCATGCTAAAAGATACTTTGAGTAATACTTTTGTATTTGAACGTCAATAGTCATTTATCTGTTATAAGACTAATTTAATTCTCCGTCCGTAACGCTTGGCGAGATTTTGGCGACGAATTTGGCGGAATGTCTTCAACTTGGCGACTTTTTTAAATGTTGCCAAATTAACGAAGATCTCGCCAAATGGATAAAAATGACGACTAATCGACGAAAATTCAATATCTTGGAAAGAATATAAGTATCTATTATAAGGAAAACCTATTGTTTTACTGCAAAAGTAGTAAATTCATTGAATTATATAACAAAAGTCATGTGCTGCCCACATCAGGTTTTATTTTTCATTATTGAATCAATAAAAATATTTAATTACATTTATTACTTTCCTTATATACATAATGTATAAGGAAAGTATTGTGACGGGGTCGAAAATTCGCATTCGAGTTTTCGACAGGAGAGCACGTTTCAAGCATCCCTGATCACGAATCAAACATTTTTAAAGTGATGTCTGTGTGTGTGTGTGTGTGTGTGAGAAAGTATGTGTGTGTGTGTGTGTGTGTGTCAGTGAGTCTGTGGAGACGATAACTGACGAACGAATGGACCGATTCGAACGAAATGTGGTACAAAACTTACAATCTGTAAAGACTGGAAGCCTATTGTTTTTATACGCAATCGAATGTTCAGAACCCCCTAAATTTTTGAGTGAAATTTTGAAAAAATCGTCAAAAAATCAAAACCGCTAATAAAGTTACGCAAATAGACATTTCTTATGTAATTTTTTATTAGAAAACGATTGACATAAATTTTAGAACGCTAACATGAACTGTTCTCGAGATATTGCACATTAAAAAAAAATTATCAAAAAGCCATATAAAATAATAAAAAAAATATTTCCTATTGAGAAACATGTTCACTTTTCATATGTAATACCATGCGATAAATTTGGTGACATCAGTCTCGTGGAACTAGCTCGTTCCATTCAAGAAAAAAGATACTTTGAGTAATACTTTTGTATTTGAACGCCAATAGTCATTTATCTGCTGAAAGAATAACTTATATCTCCATCCATAACGCTTGGCGAGATTTTGGCGACAAATGTGGCGGAATATCGCCATCTTGGCGACTTTTTTAAATGTTGCCAAATTAACAAAAATCTCGCCAAATGAATAAAAATGACGCTAACTCAATGGAAATGACGACTAATTGAAGAAAATTCAATAACTTGGAAAGAATATAAGTATCTACTATAAGAATAACATTTTTTTTAACTGTAGAAGTAGTAAATTCATTGCAGTATATAAGGAAAGTCATGTGTTGCCCACATCAGATTTTTTTTTACTTTATATTCATGATTACTTTTCAAGAGAAGTATCTTGCCAGTAAATAACAGAAATTTTTTTTAAAAAACAAAATAAAATTGAATCGGGCGTTATGAACTCAATTATAATAACTAATAAAAGAACATTTTTACATTTTAAAATCTATATATTTTTTTGTGTCGGCCAGACGTCCGGCAATTAGAGTTGGTTGACGCATAAAATAATCCGAGGGAAAAACGTTCTTAACCACACTTTATCTTAAAGCAAAAAATTTATGAACGATCTTTCATTTGGTGGCAAATGGGGTGTACACTTTATTTTTCACGGAACTATTCAGAATTTTTATTCTGCTTTGAATACTTTTTTCGTACAGTCATACGAGTTTTCAGAAAAACTGTGAGTGACAGTGCTGGATTACCAAATAGGCGTACTAAGCACGTGCTTAGGGCATCAGCAAATAAGAGGGCAGCAATAAAAATCCAAAATATTTTTTTTCATATATTTTTATTTATTGCTTATCTAATAATTAAGAGCAGTGAATTTTCTAACATCGACTCCATTAAACTTCCTTGGCCTGGGCTATCCTTAAAATTTTTCTATTTATCAGAGTTATACAGTGGTTGCCCCCTTCAATGGTGGCTTTATTATACTCCATTAATATTAATATAATAAAATAGCCAGTATCATACGATGTTGTAACATAATCAGTCCGCATAAAAAGTACAGTAGAGAGGAGGAGCTCTGTACGAAATTTCGGAGATTTGGTTAATGCCAACTTAATGGCTGCGGGGTGCCAACATTCTAGAATGTCTTTCTCAATTATAAGTTCATTACAGCTGATTAAAAATTTAAATATACCTAGCTATGCTGGATTGGGAGTCAAGATCACAACAACCTTAGGTAAGACTACTCTGTTACAGCTGCATTATCCATTAGGCCTATGTGGCCCTTCAACTGGAGACTCCAAAACGTTCGAGGCCCGCAAGAAATTTACATAAAATATGTCAGTTTCAAGATGTGAAATGATGTTATCAAAGCTTAAATTAGTAATAAACAAGAAAAATCAATCATGCATAAAGCATTGATTATGAAACACGTTCCAACGGCAACCCCCTTCCGGATGCTTTGCTTCCTACTTGATGTGTTCGCAGAACTCCCTTCATATCTATATCTCCTGAAAATTATACTACAGTGCCTAGAACTACAGTGTCTAGAACTTCCTTCTAGACACTGTAATTATACTTTCAAAAATCTCCTTTCTATCCCTATCTATTTTCCGCAGGAGGGAAAAGAAGGGATTTTTCTTAGCCCAGGGAATCCAAAATCTGAATTCCTTGATTATGAGCTTGCTCAGCAAGATATTTCATGCTAAACTACGGTTTAAATCGATAAACGGCTTATTTTGTCATATTACCCTATTATTTATCTATAAATGTATGAAATTTCATATTTTTGTATGCTATAGTTTTCACGATACGAGACAGAGAAACCGCTAGAGGTGCCGATACGAAAAAAAAATCACTTCAGAAGTGCATAAAAAGTAAAATATCTCAAAAACGACATCGAAATTAAAAAAAAGACTCCATTCGGCAAAAATACTCCCACGTAGATACATACATTCCTGCAAAAATCCATGGTTTTGCTATTGTTAGTCTATACAGGACATGAACTTGCCGTTCAAATATTTTGTCTTTAAATTTGACATTAAATATTTCTTAAACTACAATATATATCAAAAAACGTTTTATTTCAGCGTATTCCCCGAAGCTTCGTCTATCTCTACAAGTGAACCAAATTTCATATTTTTAAATACGATAACTTTTGCGGTACGAAGCAAAGAATCTCCAGAAACGAAATATTTGTCAAACACCGGCGGCGGAATTTCAATATAGAGAGATTTGCAAACTTAAAACTTTATCGGAAAAAAAAATGAACTTTATTTGAATGACGTATTTCACTCATACACTTTTATTTTTACATTTTTAAAATCATCACAATGCTACAATACTAAAATAATGTATTTTACTTTAAAACTTAAAAAACCCCATGGAGGTAAAAGTATTTTCTAACTCCATGATTACAATTTCAACGAAAAATGGAAAGCTATGAAATCGTCTGCTTCTCTATATAAAATCAATAAATATTCCATTCATCCAAGCATTTCATTCATCGAACAATTTCATTCATCCAATGAATATTCCATTCCTATCCAACTCAAAAATATTGTAATTGCGTTGGCGCAGAATATATATGCCCAGAAATTACGCAAAAAAAAAGCGGTTTTAGGACGAATGCAACACTAAATATAAATTAAAAAGAATTTTAAAAATCACGATTTTGACACTGGAAAAAAAGATGGATGCCATATTTTATTTTGAAGTGGGTCATGTGATCTCTTCATATAATATGGGTGCAATTATTATTTTAATTTTCATCAACACTTTACAGTAAAGTTGAAAAGTGTTTATGACTTTGTTTCAGTATTTACCGAGCGTATTTTGCTAATTTTTTTATATATTTTCTTTGATAATTTGAATATTTCCCAAAATTTTCAAAGCAATTTGTGAATTTTAAATTCGCTTAAAAAATGTTTGAAACATTAGGTCACATAAGGTTAAATGTATTTCATTTTTTCATTCCGGGTTCAATCCAACACTAATTGGGTGATATTATTGATTTACATTTCCATATGTCCCATAGATAGTTTTAACAACATACTAATATTTCATTTTCATAAAGTCATTTTTAGCTCAGTTTTCTATTTTTCTGTTGTAAAAAGAGCTGCGATTGAAATTTCAACAAAGGTAATGGAAGTGTGATATATTTTCATCCCACTTTTACTTTATTTTCCAACATATAATTTATATATAATATGAGTATTTTAACGAGATCTAAATTCGAATCCCTGTTTGCTATAGTTCGAATCCATGTTTTTAACACCATAAAAATAGGACTAGAATTAATTGTTTTTAGACTGATATAGCAATAACTGACTAACAATAACAGCAAAAATCGTCGATGGGTGTTGATGAAACGGCTCTGTTGTCAGTTCTTTGCATATACACACACTTCTTTTAGGCCAGAATGTTCCGTTATTACCAAATATGTAAAAACAAGTATCAGCTAGGATCAAAGAATATTCAAGGTACCCAAAAAAATTCAATTATCTGAATATACTGAAATTATGTTCTCCTTCTGGCTAACCCCTACTCTTGAAGGATGAGTAATAATAATTGATAAAGATGGTGATAAGATTTCTTATGGATGAATTTCTCTACACCTTATGCAATTTCTATTAGGGGCTGAAATTATACATTTGGCATATTTTTCATTTGAAATGTTATATGTTAAGTGTTATATGTTTGAAATGTTAAATGTTATGGCGGGGTGGAAGGTGTCAACGTTCCACCTAGTTTCGTATCAGTAATTGATAAATGCACCTGTATATTGTACTTGACAAACAGCGATTCCCAGGGATCAATCAAGAACGTTAAATACTTGATACTTTTTCAATTGTAAAATTATATCAAAGCAAAGTTAAACAACAACAAAAAAAATGCATTTGTTGCGGTAACACCAGAGAAAATATACTTTTAAAATGGCACTTTTCCAGATTATCGTTCCGATTCTATCTTCTTCTTTGTTGACGAATCTAGAGCCTTTACTACTGAACTGATTTTTGTTAATGATGGCTCAATTATGATAGGCGTTATAGTAGACATTACATACATTTCTTTTAAAAGAAAAAAAACATTGATACAGTATAATTCGCAAACAGATAAAGTATTATTTGCAATGCTATATTTTTGATACATAATCCTTTTGTTTTTGGCATGTGATGAAAAAAGTAAAAGGACGTAAAATGAATTATTAAGAAATCTTTGGAAAATGGTTTTTTTTACCGTAGATCGAGGTTAAATCCGCATGCGTAATGAGAGAGATTTGTGTTTTCTCGTATACCTGATTTCCAGAAAAGCATACTATTAATTAGCCTCAAAATGGGCTTAAAATTTCGCTCGTTATAGAATCTCATTTTCAATTCAGTGGGACAATTTAATGAAAATCATTAGTTAAAATAAATCTATAAAATTTAATTGTAAAATGACGGCCAGCGTTTATCAATAGTTTATTGAGCCACGCCCATTTTTTCATTCATTGTTCTCATTAGTAACTATTTTCAATAACAATACTTATTTGCAATAAATATGAAAGTGGGAAGTGTGTAAAGTTTTCATTAGATGATTTCTTTCCGAATCACTATTTCTGCAAATGAAAAAGCAAAAAGGAAAAATTTCAAAAATTGAAATACATTTTCGGTGCGGATTTCATATCGCCATTTCTGCCTTCATCATCATCATATTTGGCACGACAGCCCAGGATGGGCCATGGCCTTTCGCTGAAGATTCCTCCAGGACTATCTATTTCTAGACATGGTCTGCCAGTCTCTTGCTCCAATCACTCTAAAATCCGAATCAACTGAGTCAAGCCATCTCAGCTTCGGTCTCCTCTTTTTCTACTAGTAAAGGGCCTTGCAGCAAACATCTTCTCTTTACCGGGTCCCTTTCCTCCATTCTAGCAATATGATAGGCCCAGTTCATTCGCTTAATTTTAAAATATTTAATAATATCAGGTAAAGTATTTAATAATATCATAAATATCTATAAATCTCTGAGTTAAAACGCTTCCGCCATTGGCCATTCTCCTTTACTCCACCAAGGATGCCTCTGAGAACCCTACGCTCAAAAACAGCAACTCTACGCTCTCCATTTTTTATTAAAGACCATGTTTCCGAACCATACATTGGGGCAGGCCTAATGATAGTTTCATAGATAAGGAACTTTGTTTTTCCAGAGAGGAAACAAGACCTCAAAACAGGGCGAAGTCCAAAACATGCCTTGTTGGCCAGTGAAATACGATTTTGAACTTCAGGGTTAATATAATTTTTTCCATTAACAAAAAAACCCAGGTATTTAAAACCAGAAACAGTTTCAAACTCATGTGGGCCAATTTTCAGAAAGTTGGCCGTTTCACCAGTTGGTGTTTTCTGTACTGGCATATATTTGGTTTTAGACACATATACAATCAATCCCATTTGACTTGCAGCTACCTCCAAAGAGGAGAATGCTTCTCTCAAGGCCTGCACACTCCTAGCAACTATATCGATATCATCAGCGTAGGCCAGGAGCTGCACAGACCTGTGTATGATGTTTCGCCGTAGATCAATTTTTGAATCTCGTATAGCCTTCTCCAGTGCGAAGTTGAAGAGAATGCACGAGAGAGAGTCCCCCTGTTGTACACAATTATTGACACTTAGGCTCTCGGAACATTTTTGCCTTATCAAGTTTAAATTTTCATTTTATTTTATTTATGACCAAAGGGTCATTGGTCAGTTTTTTAACAACAATCATCAAGACAGTCATTTATTAAGCCTTAAATAGAAAACAGATATTATCTTACAGATCATGATAATGATAAAAGTATAAAATAAAATTTTTATGCCAACGATGAATACAGACCGATAATATTTTAGAGCCATGTCCCATATAAAAATTATTTTCGTTTAATCGATGTCACATAACAAACACTTGAAATTTCAAAAATACTGTACTAAATAGAATGCAGTTAGTTAAAATAAGCAGAAAAATCATAGAAGGAATCAGTGAGTAAGAACTTAAGGAGGATTATATAGGAGTTTTATCTCCTTATAGGTGTTTTATCTCCTCCTTTCTAACCTGGAGTTAGAAAGGAGGAGATAAAACTCCTATGGATGAAACGCTTGAAAATGCCATAATGCTTTGAGAATTATATCTAGGTGTCGCTAGTGTTTGTAAAGTAGTCGCTATTGTTAGTTGACACTCTAGAAAGATGTAGTATTTAGTATATGTATTTTTAATAATTTTTAAATTAAGGATTCCTTAATTATGAGTATAATTAACCAGTAATTTTTAATAGTTGTAGGATAGAGTATAGAATATGTGGAGATAAAAATTAATTGGAAAGTAAAATATTTTTGAATACGTAGGAATATTCTTTATTGCTCAGTTATTCTTTGCGTTGTACTAATAATTAATTTTAACAAAATTGACAGTTTAAATAAATATTTTAGGTCTTTCACCATAGAAATGCATACAATACAGGACTATTTATCCCAGCGCCACCTGAATTATTGTCTCAAACGACATTGGCGTTTTCTTAATATGAAGATTTAACTCCTTACATTTACCTCCATGACTTAAACAATGTAATTAAGCATACATAAATAAACCAGCTTTTTCAAGGAAGCATTTATCGTGATGAGATTATATTTTAAATGAGATTGAATAAAAGGAACGGAAAATTATATAAAGCGTTGAGATAAAGACATCGACAACAAAGCGAGATAGAAGAAAATAGCAATTACAAAGTTTTAAAGGATTGTCTAATTGATAAGAACTGACTCCAAGAACGTTCGAAATATGTGTATGGAAGACAATAATTACCTGCTAAAAATTCGTATCATCAGGGTCTGTAATAACGTAACACCTTCAATGGTTACCCAATTACGCTGTTACATTTTTATGCAAACTTTTATAAAGGTGCAGAATGCTCTCGCTGGAGTCCATTTAAGAGCTAGACAGGTAGCCTTTCCGACGACGTGATCCAGGATTGGCATATACTGGAGTTCGGTAGGAATCACCATGTTACAATCCAGGAGGATACTACATTTTAACAGATATTTATTGTCTTCCATACACGTTTCGTGCGTTCCTGGTTTCGATGTCTATTAATTAAATAATCCTTTATATTCAAGGAATTTACATTTTCAACACTTTACAACATAATTGAAAAGTGTTTATGACTTGGTTCATTCTGTCTGTCTGTCTGTTTGTCCGTTCGCACGTTAGCTTCCGTAAAAATGACTTTATCAAAATCAAATTTTAGTATGTTATGCATACAGTCTGTTGGACATATAGGAATATAAATGAATAGTATCATTCAATTAGTTTTGGATGGAACCCGGATAGAAAAAATGAAATACATTGAACCCAATGAGACCTGATTCTTCAGTGTGGGCTACCTAGAAACTTTACTATTGAAATGATTTTTATGAATGATGGCTCTTTCTGTGTGTTATGGCAGCCAATGCATACTTTTTTTAAACAAAAAGATAAATTTGATATAGTATAATTTGCAAAAAGATAAAGTAAGATTTGAAAAGCTTTATTTTTGTTACATAATCATTTTGTTCCGTTTATGTGAGGAAAAGAGTAAAAAGGCGTAATAGATTGAACAAATTATTAAAAAATCTTTCGAAAATACTTTTCTACTTTTTAACGGGGTTAAATCCTGATGCGCAGTGAGAAAGATTTGAGCTTTTAAAACCATTTTAAAGTATCAAACCAGATTTCCTGAAAAGTAAACGATAAATTAATCTTAAAGTGGGCTTAAAATGACGCACGTAATAAGATCTCATTTTTAATTCAGCAGTAATCGTAATAGCAAGTTTTATATCATGATATTGTGGTGTGAAATAACAATTTTAACTGCTATATGTTTATTTTCCGATCATAATTTTTTTGCCTGTCATTTGGCTGCCTATACAGATAGAGCCGTCGTTTACCATACACAAATAATGTGGGAGTGGCAATTATTCAATGGTAAATTTCTTTTATCTCATCATCAGTTCATATAATTTTTTTAAATAGATTTTATTACTCCTTTGCGTCACTTTTAGTCTTATTTTTTCCTTCTCAGCAGAAAAGCATATTGCAATTTAAATAAATTTAGAATATTTTGGAGCCTATACAATCCTATAAGAAATTAAACATTTTGGAAATCTTGATAATTATGTTCAATTATAATGAAAATCATTAGTTAAAATATATAGACAAAATTCAATTGTAAAATGACGGGCTGAAGGATGTTTGTTTATCAATAGTTTATTTAGCCACGCCCATTTTTTTCATTCATTGTTTTTTTAGGAAATAGCGCTTATTTTCAATAAATATGAAAATGGGGCGTGTGTAAAGTTTTAATTAGTTGATTTCATTCCGAATCACTATTTCAACACGTAAAAAAGTAACCAGGGAAGTTTTTAAAAATTGAAGTACATTTTCGGTGCTGATTTCTTATCGCTATTTCTGCCTTATCAAGTTTAAATTTCCATTTTATTTTATTTATGACCGAAGGGTCATTGGTCAGTTTTTTAACGACAATCATTAAGACAGTCATTTATTAAGCCTTAAATTGAAAACAGATATTACCTCACAGATCATGATATTGCTAAATGTATAAAATAAAATTTTTATGCCAACCATAAATATGCCCCGATAATATTTTAGAGGTGCATCCTACATAAAAAATCTTTTCGTTTAATTTATGACAACCACTAATCATCCGAGATTTCATAAACACTGTACTAAATAGAGTGCAGTTAGTTAAAATATGTAAAACAGCACTTACATGCTCCACCAAATCACCTTATACTTTTCTCGAAATATCAGCAACAATTCTCAACATATTGTCGAATGTCGCTGTTCAATGTAGCTCGTATCATAGCTCGTACTTCTCTCCAACTGAGTGATGACTCATTTTATAGACTCTATAGAAGCTTTTAGAAATCTGCCTTATCTCGTAGAATATTAGTTATTTCGAGGCCTTTATGGAATCTTTGAAAAGTCTCCTAATGTCGTCAATTTGGCGATAAATCGTCAACTTAAAAAACCTCCCTTCCGAACGCCAGGATATGGCAACCCTAGATAACGTCGTAGGAAAGGTTACTTGTTTGGTT
The DNA here is from genome assembly GCA_951213105.1 of Amaurobius ferox. Taxonomy (NCBI): domain Eukaryota; kingdom Metazoa; phylum Arthropoda; class Arachnida; order Araneae; family Amaurobiidae; genus Amaurobius; species Amaurobius ferox. Next base: position 123,929,868 of record OX578149.1, on the reverse strand, counting down.
CTCAAATGGACTCCAGCGAGAGCATACTGCACCTTCCTAAACATTTCCATAAAAATGTAACAGCGTAATTGGGCAGCCATTGAAGGTGGCACGTTATTACAGATTCTGATGATATGAATTTTTAGCAGGTAATTATTGTCTTCTATACATATATTTTGAACGTCCTTGGAATGAATTCCTATCAATTAGACAATCCTTTAAAACTTTGTAATTGCTATTTTCTTCTATCTCGCTTTGGTTGGCGATATCTTTATCCCAACGTTTTATATAATTCTAAACTTGGGACGCTGGGCCTTATATTCAATCTCGTTTGAAATATAATCTCATGACAAATGCATCCTTGAAACAGCTGGTTTATTTATGTATGCTTAATTACATTATTTAAGTTTCTACGCACCGATTCCTTGTATGATTTTTCTGTTTATTTTAACTAACTGCACTCTATTGAATACAGTGTTTTTAAAATCTGGTGTGAGTGATAGAAGACATAGTTTAAGCGAAAAGATTTTTTATAATGGACATACCTCTAAAATATTATCGGTTCATATTCATGGTTGGCATAAATATTTTATTTTATACATTTAGCAATATTATGATCTGAGAGAACAAACATGTGACTCACTTCAAAATAAAATTTAGCATCCATCTTGTGACAAAATCGAGATTTTTAAAGTTATTTTTTAGTGTTGTACCCGTGCTAAAATCGCTTTATTTTTGCTTAATTTCAGCACATCTATATTCTGTTACAACGCAATTACTATATATCTGAGTTTAAATGCTCATCAAACTTTGATTATTTCTACAACGAAGCCTAATACACACATACATATTTTCACTTATGGAGACTGTAAACACATCCAGCTGAAAGATGACTTGATGAGTTGAAAAATGAGGTCCCATAGGGTTCAATGTATTTCATTTTTTCAGCCCGCGTTCAATCCGTCTGAACAACATATTAAAATTTAATTTCGATAATGCCATTTTAAAGCTCTGATCGTGCTAACGGACAAACAGACAGAATGAACAAAGTCATAAAACCTTTTCAACTATGCTGTAAAGTGTGTAGGCTTCAAAATATTCTAAACGTATTTAAATTGCTATATGCTTTTCTGCTCAGAAGAATAAGATAAGACTAAAAGTGACACAAAGGAGTAATAAAATCTATTTAAAAAAATCTGATGTGGGCAACACATGACTTTCCTTATATAATGTAATGAATTTACTAATTTTACAGTAAAAAAATAGGTTTTTCTTATAGTAGATACTAATATTCTTTCCAAGATATTGAATTTTCGACAATTAGTCGTCATTTTCATTGATTTAGCATCATTTTTATCCATTTGGCGAAATTTTCATTAATTTGGAAACAATTCAAAAAAGTCGCCAAGTTGGCGACATTCCGCCAAATTCGTCGCCAAAATCTCGCCAAGCGTTATGCACTAAGAAAAAAGTTATTCTTACAGCAGATAAATGACTATTGGCGTTCAAATACAAAAGTATTATTCAAAGTATATTTTTTCATGAATGCACGAGCTAGATCCACGAGAATGATGTCACTCAATTTATCGCATGGTATTACATATGAAAAGTGAACATGTTTCTCAATAGGAATTTTTTTTTCATGTGACTTTTTCATAATTTTTTTGAAAAATGTACAATATCTCGAGAACGGTTCATATTAGCGTTCTAAAATTTATGCTAATCGTTTTCTAATGAAAAATTACATAAGAAATGTCTATTTGCGTAACTTTATTAGCGGTTTTGATTTTTTGACGATTTTTTCAAAATTTCATTCGAAAATTTAGGGGGATTCTGAACATTCGATTACGTATAAAAACAATAGGCTTCCAGTGTTTACGGATTGTGATTTTTGAACCAAATTTGGTTCGAATCGGTCCATTCGTTCGTCAGTTATCGTCTCCACAGACTCACTGACACACACACACATACTTTCACACACACACACACACACACATACACACACACAGACATCACTTCAAAAATGTTTGATTCGTGATCAGGGATGCTTGAAACGTGCTCTCCCGTCGAAAACTCGAATTCGAATTTTCGACCCCGTCACAATACTTTCCTTATACATTATTTATATAAGGAAAGTAAAAAAGACGAATGGTCCTTCGGTAATAAATAATATAAAATGAAAATTTTAACTTGATATGGCAGAAATGTCGATACGAAATCCTGACCGAAAATTTATTTCAATTTTTGAAATTTTCCCAGGGCACTTTTTTACTTGCTGAAATAGTGATTCAGGATGAAATCATGCAATTAAAACTTTGCACGCTCCCAACTTTCATATTTATTGAAAATAAGTATTATTTTCTAAAGAGAACAATGATTGAAAAAAAAAATGAGCGTGGCTAAATATAATATTGATACACGTTGTCCCATCTTTTTATAATTAAATTTTGTTGATATATTTTAACTAATGATTTTCATTATCTTTGAACATAATTATCAGGATTTCCAAATTGTTTAATTTCTGCTTCAAAATATTCTAAACTTATATAAATTGCTATATGCTTTTCTGCTCAGAAGGATAAGACTAAAAGTGACGCAAAGGAGTAATAAAATCTATTTAAAAAAATTACATGAAACGATGATGAGATAAAATAAATTTACCTTTGAATAATTGCCACTCCCACATCATTTGTGTATGGTAAACGACGGTTCTAGCTGTATAGCCAGTCAAAAGACAGTCAAAAAAAAATTATGATCGGAAAATAAACATATAGCAATTAAAACTGTTATTTCACACCACAATATCATGATTTGAAACTAGTTATTACGATCACTGCTGAATGGAAAATGAGATCTTATTATGTGCGTAATTTTAGGCCCACTTTAAGATTAATGTGTTGTTTACATTTCTGGAAATCGGGTTTGATACTTTCAAATGGTTTTAAAAGCACAAATCTTTCTCACTGTTCATCAGGATTTAACCTCGTTCCAAAGTAAAAAAGTATTTTCGAAAGATTTTTTAATAATTTGTCCCTTCTATTACGCCTTTTTACTTTTTTCCTCACATAAACGGAGCAAAATGATTATATAACAAAAATACAGCTTTCCAAATCAAACTTTACCTTTTTGCAAATTATACTATATCAAATCTTTCTTTTTGTTTAAAAAAAGTATGTAGCGATAAGGAACGCTGAAGCGTTTCTAAAATAACATATGAAATGAAACAGATGCCAAATGTGAAATTTTTGCCCCTAATATATGTTGCATAAGATGAACAAGAAAGATCAATCATGTTTAAAGCATTGATTATGAAACACTTTCCAACTTCAATGCAATTTTATTTAAACATCTCTAAAATACAATACATTCCTCGGTAATATTTTAAAAATTATCATAATACTATAATAATTTTTTATAGTTGAAAACTTCATCGAAAACAACTGAAATTCCTTCAAATGATGTCATAGAAAAAATAACACTAATGGCTCTCTCTATAAAAGCAGCATTTCATTCATAAACATTTCCCATTCATTTCATTCATCACAGTAATAAAAAAATGTATTTTATTTAAAAACTTAAGACCGTGGTGCTACAAGTAATTAAACTCTATGCTTAAAATTTCATCGTAAAAAATCGTCCTTCTCTCTGTAAAATCAATGAATATTTCATACAAATCAGCTGTGCAGGCTCTATGAGCTAAATAATTTTTCGTTAAAGAAATACAGCACTTCTTATACAAGTTATTCTACATATTTTGCTGTTTACATTTTACATAAGTGAAAAATAGGTTTCGTTGTAGAAATAATCAAATTTGGATAATCATTTAAACTCAAATATAGTGTAATTGCGTTGTTTCAGTATGTAGATGCACAGAATTTAAGCAAAAATAAAGCGGTTTTAGGACGGATAAAATATTCAATTTGAATTTAAAAGAACATTAAAAATCACTATTTTGAGACAAGATGGATGCTATATTTCATTTTGAATTGGGTCACGTGATCTTTTCATATCATGGTCACGTGATCGGTCTATATAAGAGGTGTAATTATTATTTTAATTCTTATTTAAAAAACTACTGAATATATTTTGCTGAAATTATTTTTATATATCTTATGGAATAATTTGAATATTGCCAAAAATTTTTGAAGCAATTTGTGAAATTTAAATCCGCTTAAAAAATGTTTGAAAAATTAGGTCCCATAGGGTTCAATGTATTTCATTTTTCCACCCGGGTTCAATCCAAAACTAATTGGGTGATAGTATTCATTTATATTCCCATATGTACCACAGATCGTCTGAACAACATACTAAAATTTCGTTTTGATTAAGTCATTTCTACGGCAGTTATCGTGCTAACGGACAGACAGACAGACAGAGAGAATGAACAAAGTCATAAATACTTTTCAACTATATTGTAAAGTGTTAAAAAGTGGTTGATCTATTTTTGAAGGATTCATTGATAAACGCGTAGATTAATCAAAATCCGGGAGTAAGAGTTTTGACCCCATCACAATGCATGCTTTCCTTTTACATATAATTTGTATTCCTGGGAAAGTAAAAAAAAAACAAGAAAGATCAATCATGCATAAGCATTGATTATGAAACACTTTCCAACTGAAATGCAATTTCATTTAAAAATTTCTAAAATGTGATACATTCAGTGGTGACATCTTTTACATTATCACAGTACTACAGTAATTTATTATACTTAAATATTTAAAACTGTATCGAAATATAAATCATCTGATTCTCTATGCAAAATCAATGAATATTTCATTTATATAACTTGCATTCCAGACTCCAGAGCTAAATAATATTGTGTGAAAGAAATTCAGCAATTCTTATGTAACTCACCTTACAATCGCTTGAGATATTTGCATTCTGCATAAGTTAAAATTAGGCTTCGTTGAAGAAATAATAAAAGTTTAGGGATCATTTAAAATCACAACTATTGTAACTGCAGAGGCACGGAATTTAGATACACAGATAATACACAGATACGCACATAATATATGTGTGTGTATGTATTCAAAGTATTGGAATCGTGCCGAAGATCGGAACTCGAATTTTCGAAGGATCTACATGTTTTGGGACTTCTAGAACACGAAAAAACTATTTTTAGGCAGACGTCTGTGTATGTAAGGGTGAATCTGTGTACGTTTCTGTGTGTCTGTGAGGATATTACATCCACTCTAATTGAAAAACTAGTGGACCGAATTTCATAAAATTTGGTAGGTGTGTTTTTTGTAGGAAATCCTGATGTTCATTAGATTATAGTACGATTCGTAATAAAAGAATCTGCCTTCTTTGCGAAATGGCCGGCAGAGATTGCCTTTATCCACTTTATCTAAAAACTAATGGAACAAATTTAACAAAATTTGGTGTATACCTTTTCAATAACCTGCAAGTGATTTATATACCAAATTTAACAAAATTTGGTGTATAAATCACTTGTAGGTTATTCTATTCGGGAAAAAGGAGCGGGCTATTTTTGCGAAATCGCCCGCAAAAATCGTTAAATATAAAAATGAAGACTACGTGTGCTCAATTATATCAATTAAATTCCTATTTTATACGTAAATTTTGACAACAAAAAGAATAAGACTAACCCTATTACTCTAGGACTAGCCGTTCTTGAGATATTCTATTTTTTTCGCGTTTTCGCTACGCCACCTTTCACAATAAGTGCAGCTATCAAATGAGAACCAAATTTAAGTTTAACGTACAAATTCAATGTTATTTAAAATACTTATGACTGTTATTTTGGGCAGATAAACTCAAATTATTATTGAAGAAATAAAGAGAACGTGAATATGAGTCTGCAGGGAAGACATGTTCTTGACACATCAGAATTTTTAATAATATTACAACAATGATTTATAGAAGTGAACGGGAATTATTTGCAGACTATTTCGAAAAAAATGTAGGATCTATACTTAAAGATCCACCAAATTTTTGTAGAATAAAATGTTCAACAAATTTAAGTTGTGTACCAAATTTTACCTCTCTAGGACGTAGGAAAGTGCTTTAAAAATGCCATCTAATAAGTATATTATGAAGAGTTATATAAAATTTAAAAAAAATTAAAAATTGTTATCTACCAAATTCATTTTAAAATGTGAAGCCTCTGTCATTTACAAAATATTAAACTTTAGAAAGATATTTATAATATAATATATCTCTGATGTAACGGCTCTGTTGTCATTTCGTTGCATATACAAACGCTTCTTTTAGGCCATAATATTCCGCTATTACCAAATATGTAAAAAAAGTGTCAGCTAGGATCAAAGAATGTTCAAGGCACCCATAAAAAATCAATTTTCTGAATATACTGAAATTATATTCTCCTTCTTGCTAATTCCTACTCTTGAAGGATGAGTAATAATAATTGAAAAAGGTGGTGATAAGATTTCTTATGGATGAATTTCTCTATAACTAATGCAATTTCTATTAGGGGCTGAAATTGTACATTTGGCATATTTTTCATTTGAAATGTTATATGTTAAGTGTTATATGTTTGAAATGTTAAAAGTTATGGCGGGGTGGAAGGTATCAACGTTCCACCCAAGTTTCGTATCAGTAATTGATAAATGCACCTGTATATTGTACTTGACAAACAGCGATTCCCAGTGTTCAATCAAGAACGTTATATACTTGATACTTTTTTAATTGTAAAATTGTATCAAAGCAAAGTTAAACAACAACAAAAAAAATGCAATTGTTGCGGTAACACCAGAGAAAATATGCTTTTAAAATGGCACTTTTCACGATTATCGTTCCGATTCCATCTTCTTCTTTGTTGACGAATCTATAGCCTTTACTACTGAACTTATTTTTATTAATGGTGGCTCTATTATGATAGGCGTTATAGTAGACATTACATACATTTCTTTTAAAAGAAAAAAAAATTGATACAGTATAATTCGCAAAAAGATAAAGTATTATTTGCAATGCTATATTTTTGATACATGATCCTTTTGTTTTTGGCATGTGACGAAAAAAGTAAAAGGACGTAAAATGAATTATTAAGAAATCTTTGGAAAATGGTTTTTTTTACCGTAGATCGAGGTTAAATCCGCATGCGTAATGAGAGAGGTTTGTGTTTTCTCGTATACCTGATTTCCAGAAAAGCATACTATTAATTAGCCTCAAAATGGGCTTAAAATTTCGCTCGTTATAGAATCTCATTTTCAATTCAGTGGGACAATTTAATGAAAATCATTAGTTAAAATAAATCTATAAAATTTAATTGTAAAATGACGGCCAGCGTTTATCAATAGTTTATTGAGCCACGCCCATTTTTTCATTCATTGTTCTCATTAGTAACTATTTTCAATAACAATACTTATTTGCAATAAATATGAAAGTGGGAAGTGTGTAAAGTTTTCATTAGATGATTTCTTTCCGAATCACTATTTCTGCAAATGAAAAAGTAAAAAGTAAAAATTTTAAAAATTGAAATAAATATTCGGTGCGGATTTCATATCGCCATTTCTGCCTTCATCATCATCATATTTGGATTCATCATCATCAGGATGGGCCATGGCCTTCCGCTGAAGATTCCTCCAGGACTATCTATTTCTAGACATGGTCTGCCAGTCTCTTGCTCCAATCACTCTAAAATCCGAATCAACTGAGTCAAGCCATCTCAGCTTTGGTCGCCTCTTTTTCTACTAGTAAAGGGCCTTGCAGCAAACATCTTCTCTTTACCGGGTCCCTTTCCTCCATTCTAGCAATATGAGAGGCCCAGTTCATTCGCTTAATTTTAAAATATTTAATAATATCAGGTAAAGTATTTAATAATATCATAAATATCTATAAATCTCTGAGTTAAAACGCTTCCGCCATTGGCCATTCTCCTTTACTCCACCAAGGATGCCTCTGAGAACCCTACGCTCAAAAACAGCAACTCTGCCCTCTCCATTTTTTGTTAAAGACCATGTTTCCGGACCATACATTAGGACAGGTCTAATGATAGATTTATAGATAAGGAACTTTGTTTTTCTAGAGAGGAAACAAGACCTCAAAACAGGGCGAAGTCCAAAATATGCCTTGTTGACCAGTGAAATACGATTTTAAACTTCGGGGATAATATCATTTTTTCCCAGATTATCAAAAGATCCCAGGTATTTAAAACCAGAAACAGTTTCAAACTCATGTGGGCCGATTTTCAGAAAGTTGGCGGTATCACCAGTTGGTGTTTTCTGTACTGGCATATATTTGGTTTTAGAAACATTTACAATCAATCCCATTCGACTTGCAGCTACCTCCAAGGAGGAGAATGCTTCTCTCAAGGCCTGCACACTCCTAGCAACTATATCGATATCATCAGCGTAGGTCAGGAGCTGCACAGACCTGTGTATGAAGAGTCCCCGTACATCAATTTTTGAATCTCGTACAGCCTTCACCAGTGCGATGTTAAAGAGAATGCACGAGAGAGGGTCCCCCTGTTGTACACCATTATTGACACTTAGCCTCTCGGAACATTTCTGCCTTATCAAGTTTAAATTCTCATTTTATTTTATTTATGACCAAAGGGTCATTGGTCAGTTTTTTAACAACAATTATCAAGACAGTCATTAAGCCTTAAATAGAAAACAGATATTACCTCATAGATCATGATACTGATAAATGTATAAAATAAAATATTTATGCCAGCCATGAATACAGACCGATAGTATTTTAGAGACATGTCCTATATAAAAATTATTTTCGTTTAACCGATGTTATATACCAACCACATGAAATTTTAAATATACTATACTAAAGAGTGCAGCTAGTTAAAATAAGCAGAAAAATCGTACAAGGAATCAGTGAGTAAGAACTTAAACAACATAATTAAGCATACATAAATAAACCAGCTGTTTTAAGGATGCATTTATCGTGATGAGATTGAATAAAAGGTATTTATTGCAGCGTCCCAAACGGAAAATTATATAAAACGTTGGGATAAAGACATCGACAACAAAGCGAGATAGAAGAAAATAGCAATTATAAAGTTTTAAAGGATTGTCTAATTGATAGGAATTGACTCCAAGAACGTTCGAAATATGTGTATGGAAGACAATAATTACCTGCTAAAAATTCGTATCATCAGGGTCTGTAATAACGTAACACCTTCAATGGTTACCCAATTACGCTGTTACATTTTTATGCAAACTTTTATAAAGGTGCAGAATGCTCTCGCTGGAGTCCATTTAAGAGCTAGACAGGTAACCTTTCCCACGACGTGATCCAGGTTTGGCATATACTGGAGTTCGGTAGGAAGGTTTTTAAATTTGACGATTTATTGCCAAATTGACGACAGTAGGAGACTTTTCAAAGACTCCAGAAATACCTCAAAATAACGAATATTCTACGAGATATGGCAGCTTTCTAAAAGCTTCTATAGAGTCTATAAAATGAGTCATAACTCAGTTGGAGAGATGACGACAATCATCAAGATGACGACATCTTGATGACGATCATCAAGACAGTCATTTATTATTAAGCCTTAAATAGAAAAATTAAGCCTTAAATAGAAAACAGATATTACCTCACAGATCATGATATTTCTAAAAGTATAAAATAAAATATTTATGCCAACCATGAATACGGACCGATAATATTCTAGAGATATAGCCTATATAAAAATTATTTTCGTTTAATTGATGCTAGTCACCAGCCGCAGGAAATTTCAAAAACACTGTACTAAATAGCGTGCAGTTAGTTAAAATAAGCAGAAAAATCATAAAAGGAATCAGTGAGTAAGAACTTAATGTAATTAAGCATACATAAATAAACCAACTGTTTCAAGGATGCATTTGTGGTGATGAGATTATATTTTAAACGAGATTGGATAAAAGGAATCGCAGCTTCCCAAGTGAAGAATTATATAAAACGATGGGATAAAGACATCGACAACCAAAGCGAGATAGAAGAAAATAGCAATCTGTATGGAAGATAATAATTACCTGCTAAAAATTCATATCATCAGGATCTGTAATAACGTGACACCTTCAATGGTTGCCCCATTACGCTGCTACATATTTATGGAAATTTTTACGAGGGTGCAGTATTCTCTCGCTGGAGTCCAATTGAGAACCAGACAAGTAACCTTTCCTAAAACGTGATCTAGAGTTGCCATATCCTGGAGTTCGGAAGGAAGATTTTTAAATTTGATGATTTTTCGCCAAATTGACGACATTAGGAGATTTTTCAAAGATTCCAGAAATACCTCGAAATAACGCATATTCTACGAGATATGGCAGATTTCTAAAAGCTTCTATAGAGTCTATAAAATGAGTCATCACGCAGTTGAAGAGGAGTTGACGTGATACGACCTACATTGAACAACGACATTCGACAATATTTTGAGAATAGTAACTGCTGTTTTGTGAAAAGGAAATATGCCAATGTTTCGAGAATAGTATAAGTTGTTTTGATGGAGTATTCAAGTGCTGTTTTACTGTATATTGTTCCTGTTTACGCTATGCTTATGAATAAACGTGTTAGTTATCCAGAAACTCATTCTCGTATTCTGAGCGTACACCCACGGTTTCAGAAAATACGTCAAAACAATTATCATTCGTCAGTAAACACATTGTACCAAATGAACGCATTCTGTAATCCAAGTTATTGGGTCTGTTATTGCCAGGTCTGTTATCAAGTCTGTTATTGCCAAGTTCATTTTCTAAATTAGTATATCTCTTGCTAGAGGCGATGTAATCTCTTTTACACTTCACTTTTCGCATCAATTCGGTCGAGCGTGGTCACTTTATAGTATAGATACACCGAAAGCGTACATTAATCTACCTTTCCTTACAAAGTTATTGGGGTACTTAAGGACTTTCTCAGAAACCTTGTATACGAGGAATTAATGTGTTTCTTACTTTCTAACTTTTGTTAATTTATTATCTCCATATTTCTTACTTCAAATCTTATTCATCATAAATCAATTACTTAAACTGTGAATTAAATTAATCGCAATAAATATTCGATAATAGAAGTTAATGGACAATTTAAAGTGGGATATTTTCAAAATAAGAGGAAACTTTGCGAAATCAAAGGAATGCAATTCAATACGAGAGGAAATTAAAAATGCAAGACATGTTTTAATAAAGATAATGTTTTCTGTTTTACGATGGTATTCTACTGCTTACGAAATTGTAATAAAGAAACCCATATAAAGTACATTTATTTCAGTCTTTTGCCAGAGTATATCGAAGGAATATATTTTTATCTTCCATTATGTAGATTACAATCCAATTTAGAGAAAGACTTGTGGAGTATGCAAAATGATCGGGAAATAAGGAGATTTGGAGCAACAAGAGCATTCTCGAAACTTAAAATCTCTCTCCTTTGACAATTCTTCTAACATAATATACGGAAGTTATACATCGATTAAAATTTTAAATTCATTCATCTATATAAATAAAAATGAAAATCTGTCTGTCTGTCTGTCTGTCTGTCTGTTTGTCACACCATCACGGGAGAACGGCTGAACCGAATTTGATGAAATTTTGTGGGTAGCCCAGAAATAGCCCCACTTAAAATTATATCCGTGTTTTCAGTTTCTACGACCAGTGGTTCTCGAGATATTAGTAAAAAACGAAATTTTCGTTTGTCTCATCGTCACGGAAAAACGGCTGAACCGAATTTAATGAAATTTGGTGAATAGCCTTGAAATATCCCCCCATAAATTTTGTCCAAGTTTCGAGTTTCTAAGACCTGGGGTTGTCGAGATATTAATGAAAAACGGAACTTTTTCCTAGGAGTTCTACTCCCTAACTCCGTGGTTTATCCAAACGAAAAGCTTGAAAATCGTTTGAAAGTGAATTAAAATTTAATCTCTGAGTTTGATGGGAGATTTTTTGCGTTAATTAGTCACTTTCTGAAAACATGAATTGTTGGAAACATGATTTAAAGGGGAAATCTATCTCCATGGTTCATTGTTTATTTAAAACAAGCTTTTACGGAACAATGAGAAGTATAGAGAAATCAAAATCGTTATTTAATTTCGCAGTTTATGTTATAAGACATGACATATTTAACATGTTATAAGATTCTATCTTATATCATGTTACTCAGAAACGCAATTAAATTAAATCTGTCTGTTAATTTTAATAATTATTTTTTCGATTTGAATAATAAATAAATGGATATAAAAATATATTTTAGAAAAGAACGATTTGATTTTTCTTATAGCATTTTTGACTGGATAATATCAATTACGGTCTTCAGGTTTAAAAATTATTATTATTTATATTTTCGGGGATTATTGATTCAAGGATTATTGATATTTTCAAGTTATTATGCAATTATTTTATTATGACGAAAATTGTTTAAACTCATATATTGTATGTTGTACGAATCTTCTGCAAATACACGTGTATATCTTTTAATCTACGAGAATATAAGTAGTACAGGTATATTGACATATGTTTTGATATATATTGGCATATATTGGAATCAATTACGACCTTCTGGTATAAAGAGTACGGATATTATTGATGTTTTCAATTTATTACGTCATCTCTTTTATTTTGGCAAATATTTTTGAGACGCATATTGTAATACGGGTAATCTTCTACTAACACATTGGCATATTTTCTGATCTGCGACAATATAATTAGTACGGGGTTGCATATATTCATTCAATTCCTATTTTTTCTTCTGTAAATTTGCTTACAAAAGGGGGCAGGATGTTTTATTCTTCAGATCTGATCGTGAAGATAATTTTGCATAGTGAGAACATATATTCTTAAACTTCTCTTTAGGAGCAATAAATTTAATATTTTAACAGAATTTGCACATGATTGCGAACTTTAAGTTTCTTTAAATTATACACTCCGTACGAATAACGGGTGTGCTGTTAGTGGTTAATAAATTTTAACATTTTAGGAGGATATATCATGTTGCTCGGCATCACAATTAAATTAAATGTGTTTGTTAATGTTTTTATTATTTTTTTTCGATTTAAATAATAAATAAATGGATAAATGGATATAAAAGTATATCTTATGAATGGACGGTTTGATTTTTCTTTTAATTATATTAATTGCTGACTGCGTACATCAATTTCATTTATTTTGGCAAAGAGTTTTCAAGCTTATATCGTATTTAGCTACTAAACTCATATATTGTGTTTAGCCAATAAATTCATATAGCCGATTGTTGAAACAGAAAAAGAGTAGAGCGGGTATATCTTCTAATACAATTGTAGTGTTTTCATTTAGTATATTGAAACGGGATAAGAATGTTTCATTCAGATCTGCAAATTCAAAGCTACGAATTTGGAGGGATATCGCTAATTTGACAACTTTTCTTAAACTTTGCCAAATTGACGGAAATGTCGCCAAATTGATATAAACGACACACAAACAGCTGCCATAAACCTTCGGGTTGGTCGTGTGGCTTGGGTCTTCTACATATCAATGAAATTTGTTTTTGTTTTGTTAGAAGAGAGTACTGAAATGATGTTTGGTTAGCATTTATCTGTCAGACCAACCATCCTACTTAGTAATACATTTAGCGAATTTTTAAAATGTCACCAAATTGATAAAAATGTTTTCAAATCTATAAAAATATCTTGAAATTGATAAAATTGCGCTACATAAATGATATTAATTGTTTTTTGTTAGGGGATAGTATTGTGATGATATTTCGTGAATTTGTCGCAAAGTGGAACAGTCAGTTCTACAGTCCCACATGGCGATAAATTTGGCGATTTTTTAAAATGTCGCTAATTTGACGAAACTGTCGCCAAATGTTCCATAGAAATATAACTATTTAGACGATATTTTTTCTACCAATTTATTTGAAGCAAATGATATCATGTCGCTTAGCAACGGATTTAAATCCAATGTGTTTATGCGGCAGACGATTTTTATTAAATCCTTTCCGATTTGAATAATGAAGATATGTATATAAAATAAATTTCATTGCCATTTCATTTTGGACTGGATAATATCAATTATACTCTTCAGGTTTAAACATTATTATTATTGATATTTTCCGGAATTATTGATTCAGGGATTATTGATATTTTTAAGTTATTACGCCATTGTTTTATTGCGGCAAAAATTGCTGACACACGCATATTGTACGTTGTACGAGTAATCTTCTAGGAATGCACGGGTATATCTTCTGACCTACGAGAATATAAGTAGTACAGGTATATTGGCATATATTTTGACATATATTGGCATATATATTGAAATCAAGTACAGTCTTCTGGTATGAAGATTAAGGGGATTAATTATATATTCAATTTATTACGTCGTCTGTTGTATTTTACCAAAAAACATTTGTGACTCATATTGCAAAACGGGTAATCTTCTACTAATAATCGGACATTATACGTGTATACGTGTAGTACGTGTATATCTTCCCATATAATTTTAACACTTTAATTTTGACATATATTGGAATAAATGACTGTCTTCAGATTTAAAGATTACGGGTTTATTGGTATTTTCAATTTATACATGTAATCTACTAATACAGGTTATATTGTCTAATATTCGCGTATATAATTAGTACGGGTCCCATACAATTTTAACGCTTTTATTTTGCATATATTGATTCAATTCCATATCTTTTTTTATATTTGCTTACATAAGGGGTCCAAGATGTTTTATTCTTCAGATATGTCCATGACGATAATTTTATATAGCGAGAACAGAGATTCTTAAACTTCTTTTTAGGAGCATTATATTAAATATTTTAACAGAATATTTTGATTAAACATGTCATTTAGTATACTATAAGAATTTGGGCATGATTATGAATTTCAAGTTTCTTTATATTATATACTCCGTACGAAGAACGGGTATGCTGCTAGTCTATATAAATAAAATTGAAAATCTGTCTGTCTGTCTGTCTGTCTGTCTGTCTGTCTGTCTGTTTGTCCCATCATCACGGGAGAACGGCTGAACCGAATTTGATGAAATTTGGTGGGTAGCCTAGAAATAGCCCCACTTAAAATTTAGTCCGTGTTTTGAGTTTCTACGACCAGTGGTTCTCGAGATATTAGTAAAAAATGAAATTTTCGTTTGTCTCATTATCACGGAAAAACGGCTGAACCGAATTTAATGAAATTTTGTGGATAGCTATGAAATAGCCCCCCATAAATTTAGTCCAAGTTTCGAGTTTCTAAGACCAGGGGTTATCGAGATATTAATGAAAAACGGAACTTTTTCCTATGAGTTATACTCTCCAACTCCGTGGTTTATTCAAACGGAAAGGATGAAAATCGTTTGTTTAACACGGCGAAATGAAATAAAACTTTATTTCCGAGTTTGGTGCAGGATTTTTGCATTAATTAGTCACTATCGGAAAACACGAATTGTTTGAAACATGAATTTAAATGGAAAAATCTACCTCCGTGGTTATATTTCACAAGCGTTTACTCAACGATTAAAAGTATAAAGAAATCAAAATGGCTATTTAATTTCGCATTTTATGAGGAAGATTCTATTTTATATCATGTTGCTCGGCAACGGAATGAAATTAAATGTGTTGTTAATATTTATTATTATTTTTTCTATTTGAATAATAAATAAATGGACGTAAAAATATATTTTTAAATGAAAGGTTTGGTTGTTCTTTTAATTATATAAATTGCGAACTGCGTACATCATTTTCATTTATTTTAGCAAAGAGGTTTCCAACTCATATATTGTGTTTAGCTAATAAACTCATATATTGTGTTTACCCAATAAATTCATTTAGCCGATTGTTGAAGCAGAAAAAGAGTAGAACAGCTGTATCTTATAATGCAATTTAAGTGTTTTCATTTAGTGTATACGAACGGGGTCAGAATATTTTATTCTTCAGATCTGCGAATTTAGAGCTACGAGTTTAGCGGAATATCTCTAAATAACTTGGTAACTTTTCTTAAACTTACCAAATTAGCGGAAATGTTTCCAAATTTATAAAAATGACGCAAATCAATGATTTGTTTTTTTAGAACAGAGTACTGAAATGATGTTTCGGTAGCATTTGTTGGACAGTCCATCCATCCTACTTAGTAACACATTTAACGAATTTTTTTAATATCACCATATTGATAAAAATATTTGTGAGTCCATAAAAATATCCTAGAATTGATAAAATCGCGCTAAATAAATGAAAATAATTGTGTTTCGTTAGGGGATAGTATTGTGATGATGTTTCGTCAATTTGTCGCAAAATGGGACTATCTGTTCTACAGTCCCACTTGGCGATAAATTTGGGGATTTTTTAAGTTATCGCTAAATTGACTGAAATGTCGCCAAATCTTCCATGGAGGTCGCATTATTCAGATGATATGATTTCCATCAATTTATTTGAAGCAAATGATATCATGTCGCTTAGCAACGGATCCAAAGAATGCGGCATACGATTTTATATTAAATCTTTTCCGATTTGAAAAATAAAGATATGTATATAAAATAAATTTCATTGACATTGCATTTTGACTGGATAATATCAATTACGGTCTTCAGGTTTAAACATTATTATTATTGATATTTTCGGGGGCTTTTGATTCAGGGATTATTGATATTTTCAAGTTATTATGACGTTGTTTTATTATGACGAAAATTGTTGAAACTCATATATAGTACGTTGTACGTAATCTTCTACAAATGCATTATATCTTCTAATCTACGAGAATATAAGTAGTACAGGTATATTGGCATATATTTAGATATATAGTGGCATATATTGGAATCAATTACGACCTTCTGGTAAAAGATTACGGGGGATTATTGATATTTTCAATTTATTACGTCATCTCCTTTATTCTGGCAAATATTTTTGAGACTCATATTGTAATACGGGTAATCTTCTACTAACTCACATGCATATTTTCTAATCTACGGCAATATAAGTAGTACGGGGTTGCATATAATGATTCAATTCCTTTTTTTTTTGTAAATTTGCTTACAAAAGGGGTCAGGATGTTTTATTCTTCAGATCTGCCCGTGAAGATAATTCTGCATAGTGAGAACAGATATTCTTAAACTTCTCTTTATGAGCAATAAATTTAATATTTTAACATAATTTGCACATGATTGCGAATTATAAGTTTCTTTATATTATATACTCCGTACGAAGAACGGGTATGCTGCTAGTATTAAAATAAGAATAATGTTGAAAGAATAATTTGAAAGCATTTTAGAAGTGTTGCACATTTTAGTATCATTTCAATGATACGAATACATAATATTGTGTTTTTAGCTATGGAATTCCTATATAAATATGAATATGAAAGTGTGTCTCATGATAGTAGAATTGATCCAGTGAAGAGGCTCTTTAATCGTATTGATAATCAATTTATTAATTTTACAATATTAGAACACAACTTTCTACATTGGTCTGGATCTCTGTCGGCCTCCATCGCTTGCGACGTCTCAGTGCAATCTGGCATGGAGGGTACGGTCCTTGTGGATACGGTCTAAATTGGGTGAATAAAAAGAAAGTTATGGAGATTGTCGCGGAGGACGAAGTAGCCCAGTGGTTAGCGTGCGGGAATTGCACTCGATAAGCCCAGGTTCGATTCCGGCCACTGCCCAAACTGCTGCTGCGTTCACGCGGAGTACGATCACGTTAAACATGTGGGTCCGTAAGTCCTTCCGAGAGGTTGGTGGTAGGGGAAGGAGGGTACGGACCCTGTGGATGCGTCCCCTACGGGGTTCCGGTCTAAATTGAGTGGCACTTCCTGGCCGTCCAAACAATTACCTTACACCTTTCTGGTAGGTCGCGCCAGCTAGTTTGCCACGGTCAGAATTTTCAAGGGTAGCGAACAGGCTGGTCGCCAAAGGCGGCTACTAAAATAATAACTCTGATTAAAATTGATCAATTCCTTTAATTTCATATTTATATATATATATATATATATATATATATCTTGATTATTCATAAAGTTACTCTTAAATTCATCATCAGGCTGGTCGCCAAAGGCGGCTACTAAAATAAAATAATAACTCTGATTAAAATTGATCAATTCATTTAATTTCATATATATATATATATATATATATATATATATATAATTTGTTATAAATATATGTATTACTTAAATAGTTGTTATGGATGAATGTACCACTAAAATGATGAATTTAAGAGTAACTTTATGAATAATCAAGATATATATATATATATATATATATATATATATATCTTGATTATTCATAAAGTTACTCTTAAATTCATCATTTTAGTGGTACATACATCCATAACAACTATTTAAGTAATACATATATTTATAACAAATTATTTACGTGTGTGTGTGACATATATATTTATACAATTACTATACACCGAATATATATACAGTTCTTTTATTTTAAACGCAAGAGTTCGTTGCTAATATTTGAGCTCTTACTCCAGTACTGTTAAATAATTGCTATAAGTTATATGCCTTCCGTGATCATTATTAATAAGTGAAATTCTCATAATTACTCATTCTTTTTTTTACACTTTGAAATTTAGTGGAGAACACACTTTGCTGGATGCCTGCGTATACTTGATACGTCACTTGCATTCACTATGCACTTACTGCACCCACTCATCACATTGATGATCCACGTTATCTTTTTGCGGTACACAGGAGATTTTTTTTATACTCTAAATGTACGTGCTACTAGGACGCTGTCGAATATTGCATCTGTCGAAACTTCTCGAAAACTCTGGAACCACTTTTTTCTTTTCCCCTTGTGGTGTCATAACACCTCTTCTGATTTGTTGTTGGTGATGGAGGGGATGCACGCTGTTAACTTATGTGTGAGTTCCAATTGGTTCTCGTGGATGCATTTAAAGTGCTTATTAGCATCTGTATTGACATTGTTGTTGATTGACATCTGTAATTGAAATGTCAACATGTCGAGCGACAATAAGACAATAATCATTTTGTTCTGTTCATGTGAGGAAAAAAGTAAAAAGGTATAATAGATGGAAGAAATTATTAAAAAATCTTTCGAAAATACTTTTCTACTGTGGAACGAAGTTAAATTCTGATTCGCAGTGAGAAAGATTTGAGCTTTTAAAACCATTTTAAAGTATCGAACCAGATTTCCAGAAAAGTAAACGATAAATTAATCTTAAAATGAGCTCAAAATTTCGCACTTAACAAAATCTCATTTTCAATTCAGCAGTGATCGTAATAACAAGTTTTAAATCATGATATTGTGGTGTGAAATAACAGTTTTAACTGCTATATGTTTATTTTCCGATCATAATTTTTTTTGCCTGTCTTTTGACTGGCTATACAGCTAGAACCGTCGTTTACCATACACAAATAATGTGGGAGTGGCAATTATTCAAAGGTAAATTTATTTTATCTCATCATCGTCTCATATAATTTTTTTAAATAGATTTTATTACTCCTTTGCGTCACTTTTAGTCTTATCCTTCTGAGCAGAAAAGCATATAGCAATTTAGAATATTTTAGTTTAGAATATTTTGAAGCAGAAATTAAACAATTTGGAAATCCTGATAATTATGTTCAAAGATAATGAAAATCATTAGTTAAAAAATATCAACAAAATTTAATTATAAAAAGATGGGACAACGTGTATCAATATTATATTTAGCCACGCTCATTTTTTTTTTTCATTCATTGTTCTTATTAGAAAATAATACTTATTTTCAATAAATATGAAAGTTGGGAGCGTGCAAAGTTTTAATTGCATGATTTCATCCCGAATCACTATTTCAGAAAGTAAAAAAGTGCCCTGGGAAAATTTCAAAAATTGAAATAAATTTTCGGTCAGGATTTCGTATCGACATTTCTGCCATATCAAGTTAAAATTTTCATTTTATATTATTTATTACCGACTAGCCGCCTTTGGCGACCAGCCTGTTCGCTACCCTTGAAAATCCTGACAGTGGCAAGCTCGCTTTTTAACGATGCTGCTCAGCGAAAAAGTTTTTTTTTTTTTAAGATTATCCCCACCACCACCCGATGCATAAATGCACCGCGACAATCTCCATAACTTTCTTTTTATTTATTTTTTTATTTATTCAGTGTTTAAGTTTTTCATTGTGGTCCCAACCACCACCCGATGTAAACAATACATCGCCACAATTCAACCCATCATAATGAGCCAGAAATCTTATAAAAAGTAAACACTAATTCAGTTTTAAAAGTTTTTTTTTTAAAGATTGTCCCCACCACCACCCGATGCATAAATGCACCGCGACAATCTCCATAACTTTATTTTTATTTATTTTTTTATTTCTTCAGTGTTTAAGTTTTTGCATTGTGGTCCCAACCACCACCCGATGTAAACAATACATCGCCACAATTCAATCCAGCTTAATAAGGCAGAAACCTTATAAAAAGCAAACAGTAATTCGGTTTTTAATTGTGCCTAGGCCAAAAACCGTGTAAAAAGCAAACACTTATTCGGTTTTTAATTGTCCTTAGGCCAAAAACCGTATAAAAAACAATCAATGATTAAGTTTTCTTATTGTGGTTCCAACCACCACCCGATGTAAATAATACATCGCCACAATTAAGTTTTTACAATACAATAGAGTACGCAACAACAATACGTCGACACAATTAAGGTTTTTCATTGTGGTCCCAACCACCACCCAATGTAAACAATACATCGTCATAATTCAATCCAGCATAATGAGCCGGAAACCTTATAAAAAGTAAACACTAATTTGGTTTTTAATTATCCCTAGGCCAAAAACCGTGTAAAAAGCAAATACTTATTCGGTTTTTAATTGTCGCTAGGCCAAAAACCGTATAAAAAGCAACCAAACACTAATTCGGTTTTTAATTGTCCCTAGGCCAAAAACCGTATAAAAAGCGATCAATGATTAAGTTTTACATTGTGGTCCCAACCACCACTCGTTGTAAACAATACATCACCACAATTAAGTTTTTACAATACAACAATACAGTACGCTACAAAAATACATCGCCATAATTAAGTTTTTTCCTTGCGGTCCCAACCACCCCCCGATGTAAACAATACATCGCCACAATTAAGTTTCTACAATACAACAATACAGTACGCCACAAAAATACATCGCCATAATTAAGTTTTGTAATACAAAAATACATCGCCATAATTAAGTTTTTCATTGTGGTCCCAACCACCACCCGATGTAAACAATACATCGCCACAATTCAATCCAGCATAATGAGGCAGAAACCTTATAAAAAGCAAACAGTAATTCGGTTTTTAATTGTGCCTAGGCCAAAAACCGTGTAAAAGCAAAAACTTATTCGGTTTTTTAATTGTCCTTAGGCCAAAAACGGTATAAAAAGCAATCAATGATTAAGTTTTTTCATTGTGGTTCCAACCACCACCCGATGTAAATAATACATCGCCACAATTAAGTTTGTACAATACAACCATAGAGTACGCCACAACAATATGTCGCCACAATTAAGTTTTTTCATTGTAGTCCCAACCACCACCCGATGTAAACAATACATCGCCACAATTCAACCCATCATAATGAGCCAGAAATCTTATAAAAAGTAAACACTAATTCAGTTTTAAAATTTTTTTTTTTAAAGATTGTCCCCACCACCACCCGATGCATAAATGCACCGCGACAATCTCCATAACTTTATTTTTATTTATTTTTTTATTTCTTCAGTGTTTAAGTTTTTGCATTGTGGTCCCAACCACCACCCGATGTAAACAATACATCGCCACAATTCAATCCAGCATAATGATGCTGAAACCTTATAAAAAGCAAACAGTAATTCGGTTTTTAATTGTGCCTAGGCCAAAAACCGTGTAAAAAGCAAAAACTTATTCGGTTTTTAATTGTCCTTAGGCCAAAAACCGTATAAAAAGCAATCAATGATTAAGTTTTTTCATTGTGGTTCCAACCACCACCCGATGTAAATAATACATCGCCACAATTAAGTTTGTACAATACAACAATAGAGTACGCCACAACAATATGTCGCCACAATTAAGTTTTTTCATTGTAGTCCCAACCACCACCCGATGTAAACAATACATCGCCACAATTCAATCCATCATAATGAGCCAGAAACCTTATAAAAAGTAAACACTAATTCAGTTTTAAAAGTTTTTTTTTTTAAAGATTGTCCCCACCACCACCCGATGCATAAATGCGCCGCGACAATCTCCATAACTTTATTTTTTTATTTCTTCAGTGTTTAAGTTTTTGCATTGTGGTCCCAACCACCACCCGATGTAAACAATACATCGCCACAATTCAATCCAGCATAATGAGGCAGAAACCTTATAAAAAGCAAACAGTAATTCGGTTTTTAATTGTGCCTAGGCCAAAAACCGTGTAAAAGCAAAAACTTATTCGGTTTTTTAATTGTCCTTAGGCCAAAAACGGTATAAAAAGCAATCAATGATTAAGTTTTTTCATTGTGGTTCCAACCACCACCCGATGTAAATAATACATCGCCACAATTAAGTTTGTACAATACAACCATAGAGTACGCCACAACAATATGTCGCCACAATTAAGTTTTTTCATTGTAGTCCCAACCACCACCCGATGTAAACAATACATCGCCACAATTCAACCCATCATAATGAGCCAGAAATCTTATAAAAAGTAAACACTAATTCAGTTTTAAAATTTTTTTTTTTTAAAGATTGTCCCCACCACCACCCGATGCATAAATGCACCGCGACAATCTCCATAACTTTATTTTTATTTATTTTTTTATTTCTTCAGTGTTTAAGTTTTTGCATTGTGGTCCCAACCACCACCCGATGTAAACAATACATCGCCACAATTCAATCCAGCATAATGATGCAGAAACCTTATAAAAAGCAAACAGTAATTCGGTTTTTAATTGTGCCTAGGCCAAAAACCGTGTAAAAAGCAAAAACTTATTCGGTTTTTAATTGTCCTTAGGCCAAAAACCGTATAAAAAGCAATCAATGATTAAGTTTTTTCATTGTGGTTCCAACCACCACCCGATGTAAATAATACATCGCCACAATTAAGTTTGTACAATACAACAATAGAGTACGCCACAACAATATGTCGCCACAATTAAGTTTTTTCATTGTAGTTCCAACCACCACCCGATGTAAACAATACATCGCCACAATTCAATCCATCATAATGAGCCAGAAACCTTATAAAAAGTAAACACTAATTCAGTTTTAAAAGTTTTTTTTTTTAAAGATTGTCCCCACCACCACCCGATGCATAAATGCACCGCGACAATCTCCATAACTTTATTTTTTTATTTCTTCAGTGTTTAAGTTTTTGCATTGTGGTCCCAACCACCACCCGATGTAAACAATACATCGCCACAATTCAATCCAGCATAATGAGGCAGAAACCTTATAAAAAGCAAAGAGTAATTCGGTTTTTAATTGTGCCTAAGCCAAAAACCGTGTAAAGAGCAAACACTTATTCGGTTTTTAATTGTCCTTAGGCCAAAAACCGTATAAAAAGCAATCAATGATTAAGTTTTTTTATTGTGGTTCCAACCACCACCCGATGTAAATAATACATCGCCACAATTAAATTTTTACAATACAATAGTGTACGCCATAATGATGCAGAAACCTTATAAAAAGCAAACAGTAATTCGGTTTTTAATTGTGCCTAGGCCAAAAACCGTGTAAAAAGCAAAAACTTATTCGGTTTTTAATTGTCCTTAGGCCAAAAACCGTATAAAAAGCAATCAATGATTAAGTTTTTTCATTGTGGTTCCAACCACCACCCGATGTAAATAATACATCGCCACAATTAAGTTTGTACAATACAACAATAGAGTACGCCACAACAATATGTCGCCACAATTAAGTTTTTTCATTGTAGTCCCAACTACCACCCGATGTAAACAATACATCGCCACAATTCAATCCATCATAATGAGCCAGAAACCTTATAAAAACTAAACACTAATTCAGCTTTAAAAGTTTTTTTTTTTAAAGATTGTCCCCACCACCACCCGATGCATAAATGCACCGCGACAATCTCCATAACTTTATTTTTTTATTTCTTCAGTGTTTAAGTTTTTGCATTGTGGTCCCAACCACCACCCGATGTAAACAATACATCGCCACAATTCAATCCAGCATAATGAGGCAGAAACCTTATAAAGAGCAAAGAGTAATTCGGTTTTTAATTGTGCCTAAGCCAAAAACCGTGTAAAAAGCAAACACTTATTCGGTTTTTAATTGTCCTTAGGCCAAAAACCGTATAAAAAGCAATCAATGATTAAGTTTTTTTATTGTGGTTCCAACCACCACCCGATGTAAATAATACATCGCCACAATTAAGTTTTTACAATACAATAGAGTACGCCACAACAATACGTCGACACAATTAAGGTTTTTCATTGTGGTCCCAACCACCACCCAATGTAAACAATACATCGGCATAATTCAATCCAGCATAATGAGCCGGAAACCTTATAAAAAGTAAACACTAATTTGGTTTTTAATTATCCCTAGGCCAAAAACCGTGTAAAAAGCAAATACTTATTCGGTTTTTAATTGTCCCTAGGCCAAAAACCGTATAAAAAGCGATCAATGATTAAGTTTTACATTGTGGTCCCAACCACCACTCGTTGTAAACAATACATCACCACAATTAAGTTTCTACAATACAACAATACAGTACGCCACAAAAATACATCGCCATAATTAAGTTTTGTAATACAAAAATACATCGCCATAATTAAGTTTTTTCCTTGCGGTCCCAACCACCCCCCGATGTAAACAATACATCGCCACAATTATGTTTCTACAATACAACAATACAGTACGCCACAAAAATACATCGCCATAATTAAATTTTGTAATACAAAAATACATCGCCATAATTAAGTTTTTCATTGTGGTCCCAACCACCACCCGATGTAAACAATACATCGCCACAATTCAATCCAGCATAATGAGGCAGAAACCTTATAAAAAGCAAACAGTAATTCGGTTTTTAATTGTGCCTAGGCCAAAAACCGTGTAAAAAGCAAAAACTTGTTCGGTTTTTAATTGTCCTTAGGCCAAAAACCGTATAAAAAGCAATCAATGATTAAGTTTTTTCATTGTGGTTCCAACCACCACCCGATGTAAATAATACATCGCCACAATTAAGTTTGTACAATACAACAATAGAGTACGCCACAACAATATGTCGCCACAATTAAGTTTTTTCATTGTAGTCCCAACCACCACCCGATGTAAACAATACATCGCCACAATTCAACCCATCATAATGAGCCAGAAATCTTATAAAAAGTAAACACTAATTCAGTTTTAAAAGTTTTTTTTTAAAGATTGTCCCCACCACCACCCGATGCATAAATGCACCGCGACAATCTCCATAACTTTATTTTTATTTATTTTTTTATTTCTTCAGTGTTTAAGTTTTTGCATTGTGGTCCCAACCACCACCCGATGTAAACAATACATCGCCACAATTCAATCCAGCATAATGAGGCAGAAACCTTATAAAAAGCAAACAGTAATTCGGTTTTTAATTGTGCCTAGGCCAAAAACCGTGTAAAAAGCAAAAACTTATTCGGTTTTTAATTGTCCTTAGGCCAAAAACCGCATAAAAAGCAATCAATGATTAAGTTTTTTCATTGTGGTTCCAACCACCACCCGATGTAAATAATACATCGCCACAATTAAGTTTGTACAATACAACAATAGAGTACGCCACAACAATATGTCGCCACAATTAAGTTTTTTCATTGTAGTCCCAACCACCACCCGATGTAAACAATACATCGCCACAATTCAACCCATCATAATGAGCCAGAAATCTTATAAAAAGTAAACACTAATTCAGTTTTAAAAGTTTTTTTTTTAAAGATTGTCCCCACCACCACCCGATGCATAAATGCACCGCGACAATCTCCATAACTTTATTTTTATTTATTTTTTTATTTCTTCAGTGTTTAAGTTTTTGCATTGTGGTCCCAACCACCACCCGATGTAAACAATACATCGCCACAATTCAAACCAGCATAATGAGGCAGAAACCTTATAAAAAGCAAACAGTAATTCGGTTTTTAATTGTGCCTAGGCCAAAAACCGTGTAAAAAGCAAACACTTATTCGGTTTTTAATTGTCCTTAGGCCAAAAACCGTATAAAAAGCAATCAATGATTAAGTTTTTTTATTGTGGTTCCAACCACCACCCGATGTAAATAATACATCGCCACAATTAAGTTTTTACAATACAATAGAGTACGCAACAACAATACGTCGACACAATTAAGGTTTTTCATTGTGGTCCCAACCACCACCTAATGTAAACAATACATCGTCATAATTCAATCCAGCATAATGAGCCGGAAACCTTATAAAAAGTAAACACTAATTTGGTTTTTAATTATCCCAAGGCCAAAAACCGTGTAAAAAGCAAATACTTATTCGGTTTTTAATTGTCGCTAGGCCAAAAACCGTATAAAAAGCAACCAAACACTAATTCGGTTTTTAATTGTCCCTAGGCCAAAAACCGTATAAAAAGCGATCAATGATTAAGTTTTACATTGTGGTCCCAACCACCACTCGTTGTAAACAATACATCACCACAATTAAGTTTTTACAATACAACAATACAGTACGCTACAAAAATACATCGCCATAATTAAGTTTTTTCCTTGCGGTCCCAACCACCCCCCGATGTAAACAATACATCGCCACAATTAAGTTTCTACAATACAACAATACAGTACGCCACAAAAATACATCGCCATAATTAAGTTTTGTAATACAAAAATACATCGCCATAATTAAGTTTTTGCATTGTGGTCCCAACCACCACCCGATGTAAACAATACATCGCCACAATTCAATCCAGCATAATGAGGCAGAAACCTTATAAAAAGCAAACAGTAATTCGGTTTTTAATTGTGCCTAGGCCAAAAACCGTGTAAAAGCAAAAACTTATTCGGTTTTTTAATTGTCCTTAGGCCAAAAACGGTATAAAAAGCAATCAATGATTAAGTTTTTTCATTGTGGTTCCAACCACCACCCGATGTAAATAATACATCGCCACAATTAAGTTTGTACAATACAACCATAGAGTACGCCACAACAATATGTCGCCACAATTAAGTTTTTTCATTGTAGTCCCAACCACCACCCGATGTAAACAATACATCGCCACAATTCAACCCATCATAATGAGCCAGAAATCTTATAAAAAGTAAACACTAATTCAGTTTTAAAATTTTTTTTTTTAAAGATTGTCCCCACCACCACCCGATGCATAAATGCACCGCGACAATCTCCATAACTTTATTTTTATTTATTTTTTTATTTCTTCAGTGTTTAAGTTTTTGCATTGTGGTCCCAACCACCACCCGATGTAAACAATACATCGCCACAATTCAATCCAGCATAATGATGCAGAAACCTTATAAAAAGCAAACAGTAATTCGGTTTTTAATTGTGCCTAGGCCAAAAACCGTGTAAAAAGCAAAAACTTATTCGGTTTTTAATTGTCCTTAGGCCAAAAACCGTATAAAAAGCAATCAATGATTAAGTTTTTTCATTGTGGTTCCAACCACCACCCGATGTAAATAATACATCGCCACAATTAAGTTTGTACAATACAACAATAGAGTACGCCACAACAATATGTCGCCACAATTAAGTTTTTTCATTGTAGTTCCAACCACCACCCGATGTAAACAATACATCGCCACAATTCAATCCATCATAATGAGCCAGAAACCTTATAAAAAGTAAACACTAATTCAGTTTTAAAAGTTTTTTTTTTTAAAGATTGTCCCCACCACCACCCGATGCATAAATGCACCGCGACAATCTCCATAACTTTATTTTTTTATTTCTTCAGTGTTTAAGTTTTTGCATTGTGGTCCCAACCACCACCCGATGTAAACAATACATCGCCACAATTCAATCCAGCATAATGAGGCAGAAACCTTATAAAAAGCAAAGAGTAATTCGGTTTTTAATTGTGCCTAAGCCAAAAACCGTGTAAAGAGCAAACACTTATTCGGTTTTTAATTGTCCTTAGGCCAAAAACCGTATAAAAAGCAATCAATGATTAAGTTTTTTTATTGTGGTTCCAACCACCACCCGATGTAAATAATACATCGCCACAATTAAGTTTTTACAATACAATAGTGTACGCCATAATGATGCAGAAACCTTATAAAAAGCAAACAGTAATTCGGTTTTTAATTGTGCCTAGGCCAAAAACCGTGTAAAAAGCAAAAACTTATTCGGTTTTTAATTGTCCTTAGGCCAAAAACCGTATAAAAAGCAATCAATGATTAAGTTTTTTCATTGTGGTTCCAACCACCACCCGATGTAAATAATACATCGCCACAATTAAGTTTGTACAATACAACAATAGAGTACGCCACAACAATATGTCGCCACAATTAAGTTTTTTCATTGTAGTCCCAACCACCACCCGATGTAAACAATACATCGCCACAATTCAACCCATCATAATGAGCCAGAAATCTTATAAAAAGTAAACACTAATTCAGTTTTAAAATTTTTTTTTTTTAAAGATTGTCCCCACCACCACCCGATGCATAAATGCACCGCGACAATCTCCATAACTTTATTTTTATTTATTTTTTTATTTCTTCAGTGTTTAAGTTTTTGCATTGTGGTCCCAACCACCACCCGATGTAAACAATACATCGCCACAATTCAATCCAGCATAATGATGCAGAAACCTTATAAAAAGCAAACAGTAATTCGGTTTTTAATTGTGCCTAGGCCAAAAACCGTGTAAAAAGCAAAAACTTATTCGGTTTTTAATTGTCCTTAGGCCAAAAACCGTATAAAAAGCAATCAATGATTAAGTTTTTTCATTGTGGTTCCAACCACCACCCGATGTAAATAATACATCGCCACAATTAAGTTTGTACAATACAACAATAGAGTACGCCACAACAATATGTCGCCACAATTAAGTTTTTTCATTGTAGTTCCAACCACCACCCGATGTAAACAATACATCGCCACAATTCAATCCATCATAATGAGCCAGAAACCTTATAAAAAGTAAACACTAATTCAGTTTTAAAAGTTTTTTTTTTTAAAGATTGTCCCCACCACCACCCGATGCATAAATGCACCGCGACAATCTCCATAACTTTATTTTTTTATTTCTTCAGTGTTTAAGTTTTTGCATTGTGGTCCCAACCACCACCCGATGTAAACAATACATCGCCACAATTCAATCCAGCATAATGAGGCAGAAACCTTATAAAAAGCAAAGAGTAATTCGGTTTTTAATTGTGCCTAAGCCAAAAACCGTGTAAAGAGCAAACACTTATTCGGTTTTTAATTGTCCTTAGGCCAAAAACCGTATAAAAAGCAATCAATGATTAAGTTTTTTTATTGTGGTTCCAACCACCACCCGATGTAAATAATACATCGCCACAATTAAGTTTTTACAATACAATAGTGTACGCCATAATGATGCAGAAACCTTATAAAAAGCAAACAGTAATTCGGTTTTTAATTGTGCCTAGGCCAAAAACCGTGTAAAAAGCAAAAACTTATTCGGTTTTTAATTGTCCTTAGGCCAAAAACCGTATAAAAAGCAATCAATGATTAAGTTTTTTCATTGTGGTTCCAACCACCACCCGATGTAAATAATACATCGCCACAATTAAGTTTGTACAATACAACAATAGAGTACGCCACAACAATATGTCGCCACAATTAAGTTTTTTCATTGTAGTCCCAACTACCACCCGATGTAAACAATACATCGCCACAATTCAATCCATCATAATGAGCCAGAAACCTTATAAAAACTAAACACTAATTCAGCTTTAAAAGTTTTTTTTTTTTAAAGATTGTCCCCACCACCACCCGATGCATAAATGCACCGCGACAATCTCCATAACTTTATTTTTTTATTTCTTCAGTGTTTAAGTTTTTGCATTGTGGTCCCAACCACCACCCGATGTAAACAATACATCGCCACAATTCAATCCAGCATAATGAGGCAGAAACCTTATAAAGAGCAAAGAGTAATTCGGTTTTTAATTGTGCCTAAGCCAAAAACCGTGTAAAAAGCAAACACTTATTCGGTTTTTAATTGTCCTTAGGCCAAAAACCGTATAAAAAGCAATCAATGATTAAGTTTTTTTATTGTGGTTCCAACCACCACCCGATGTAAATAATACATCGCCACAATTAAGTTTTTACAATACAATAGAGTACGCCACAACAATACGTCGACACAATTAAGGTTTTTCATTGTGGTCCCAACCACCACCCAATGTAAACAATACATCGGCATAATTCAATCCAGCATAATGAGCCGGAAACCTTATAAAAAGTAAACACTAATTTGGTTTTTAATTATCCCTAGGCCAAAAACCGTGTAAAAAGCAAATACTTATTCGGTTTTTAATTGTCGCTAGGCCAAAAACCGTATAAAAAGCAACCAAACACTAATTCGGTTTTTAATTGTCCCTAGGCCAAAAACCGTATAAAAAGCGATCAATGATTAAGTTTTACATTGTGGTCCCAACCACCACTCGTTGTAAACAATACATCACCACAATTAAGTTTCTACAATACAACAATACAGTACGCCACAAAAATACATCGCCATAATTAAGTTTTGTAATACAAAAATACATCGCCATAATTAAGTTTTTTCCTTGCGGTCCCAACCACCCCCCGATGTAAACAATACATCGCCACAATTATGTTTCTACAATACAACAATACAGTACGCCACAAAAATACATCGCCATAATTAAATTTTGTAATACAAAAATACATCGCCATAATTAAGTTTTTCATTGTGGTCCCAACCACCACCCGATGTAAACAATACATCGCCACAATTCAATCCAGCATAATGAGGCAGAAACCTTATAAAAAGCAAACAGTAATTCGGTTTTTAATTGTGCCTAGGCCAAAAACCGTGTAAAAAGCAAAAACTTGTTCGGTTTTTAATTGTCCTTAGGCCAAAAACCGTATAAAAAGCAATCAATGATTAAGTTTTTTCATTGTGGTTCCAACCACCACCCGATGTAAATAATACATCGCCACAATTAAGTTTGTACAATACAACAATAGAGTACGCCACAACAATATGTCGCCACAATTAAGTTTTTTCATTGTAGTCCCAACCACCACCCGATGTAAACAATACATCGCCACAATTCAACCCATCATAATGAGCCAGAAATCTTATAAAAAGTAAACACTAATTCAGTTTTAAAAGTTTTTTTTTAAAGATTGTCCCCACCACCACCCGATGCATAAATGCACCGCGACAATCTCCATAACTTTATTTTTATTTATTTTTTTATTTCTTCAGTGTTTAAGTTTTTGCATTGTGGTCCCAACCACCACCCGATGTAAACAATACATCGCCACAATTCAATCCAGCATAATGAGGCAGAAACCTTATAAAAAGCAAACAGTAATTCGGTTTTTAATTGTGCCTAGGCCAAAAACCGTGTAAAAAGCAAAAACTTATTCGGTTTTTAATTGTCCTTAGGCCAAAAACCGTATAAAAAGCAATCAATGATTAAGTTTTTTCATTGTGGTTCCAACCACCACCCGATGTAAATAATACATCGCCACAATTAAGTTTGTACAATACAACAATAGAGTACGCCACAACAATATGTCGCCACAATTAAGTTTTTTCATTGTAGTCCCAACCACCACCCGATGTAAACAATACATCGCCACAATTCAACCCATCATAATGAGCCAGAAATCTTATAAAAAGTAAACACTAATTCAGTTTTAAAAGTTTTTTTTTTAAAGATTGTCCCCACCACCACCCGATGCATAAATGCACCGCGACAATCTCCATAACTTTATTTTTATTTATTTTTTTATTTCTTCAGTGTTTAAGTTTTTGCATTGTGGTCCCAACCACCACCCGATGTAAACAATACATCGCCACAATTCAAACCAGCATAATGAGGCAGAAACCTTATAAAAAGCAAACAGTAATTCGGTTTTTAATTGTGCCTAGGCCAAAAACCGTGTAAAAAGCAAACACTTATTCGGTTTTTAATTGTCCTTAGGCCAAAAACCGTATAAAAAGCAATCAATGATTAAGTTTTTTTATTGTGGTTCCAACCACCACCCGATGTAAATAATACATCGCCACAATTAAGTTTTTACAATACAATAGAGTACGCAACAACAATACGTCGACACAATTAAGGTTTTTCATTGTGGTCCCAACCACCACCTAATGTAAACAATACATCGTCATAATTCAATCCAGCATAATGAGCCGGAAACCTTATAAAAAGTAAACACTAATTTGGTTTTTAATTATCCCTAGGCCAAAAACCGTGTAAAAAGCAAATACTTATTCGGTTTTTAATTGTCGCTAGGCCAAAAACCGTATAAAAAGCAACCAAACACTAATTCGGTTTTTAATTGTCCCTAGGCCAAAAACCGTATAAAAAGCGATCAATGATTAAGTTTTACATTGTGGTCCCAACCACCACTCGTTGTAAACAATACATCACCACAATTAAGTTTTTACAATACAACAATACAGTACGCTACAAAAATACATCGCCATAATTAAGTTTTTTCCTTGCGGTCCCAACCACCCCCCGATGTAAACAATACATCGCCACAATTAAGTTTCTACAATACAACAATACAGTACGCCACAAAAATACATCGCCATAATTAAGTTTTGTAATACAAAAATACATCGCCATAATTAAGTTTTTCATTGTGGTCCCAACCACCACCCGATGTAAACAATACATCGCCACAATTCAATCCAGCATAATGAGGCAGAAACCTTATAAAAAGCAAACAGTAATTCGGTTTTTAATTGTGCCTAGGCCAAAACCGTGTAAAAAGCAAACACTTATTCGGTTTTTAATTGTCCTTAGGCCAAAAACCGTATAAAAAGCAATCAATGATTAAGTTTTACATTGTGGTCCCAACCACCACTCGATGTAAATAATACATCGCCATATTAAATTTTGACAATACAACAATAGAGTACGCCACAACAACACATCGCCAGAATTAAGTTTTTTAATTGTGGTCCCAACCACCACCCGATGTAAACAATACATCGCCACAATTCAATCCATCATAATGAGCCAGAAACCTTATAAAAAGTAAACACTAATTCGGTTTTAAAAGTTTTTTTTTTAAATATTGTCCCCGCCACCACCCGATGCATAAATGCACCGCGACAATCTCTATAACTTTCTTTTTATTTTTTTATTTATTCAGTGTTTAAGTTTTTGCATTGTGGTCCCAACCACCACCCGATGTAAACAATACATCACCACAATTCAATCCAGCATAATGAGCCGGAAACCTTATAAAAAGTAAACACTAATTCGGTTTTTAATTGTCCCTTGGCCAAAAACCGTGTAAAAAGCAAATACTTATTCGGTTTTTAATTGTCGCTAGGCCAAAAACCGTATAAAAAGCACCCAAACACTAATTCGGTTTTTAATTGTCCCTAGGCCAAAAACTGTATAAAAAGCAACCGTATAAAAAGCAAATACATCGCCACAATTAAGTTTTATAATACGACAATTCTTGACACCACAATAATACATCGCCTCAATTAAGTTATTTCATTGTGGTCCCAACCACCACTCAATGTAAACAATACATTGCAACAATTAATACATCACCACACTTAAGTTATTACTATACAACAATACATTACGTCACAATATATCGCCACAATTCAATCCATCATAATTCAATAATTTAAATTTCATACCATCACCTATAACGTTTATCATAGTTTATCACCTATAACGTTTATCATCATATAACGTTTATCATCATAGGTGGATATTTCAATTTTAATTTGCCTAACAGTATAAATCTGATGGTCTTTACTTGCAATTTTAAATTGTTCAACTCTATTATATCTTCGCCTTGTTATACAGATATAGTAATCTTGATAACAGATTATTTTTTTCACAGCATTCTTATTAACAACTTTAGCAGTTATCATCTCCATGAAAGGTGTTTTCAAACTATACATCTTTGATCTCAGGCCAAAGGCCAACAAACTCCAGAGCAGGATTTCCATTTTAGATTCCATTCATTTCTTTAGTTCATTTTAGATTTTGATAATTTAGAAAATGAAATTTTGTTTCCCTCTCGCAGTATTTCCTTATACACGATATTTTTTGTTTTCCCATCTAGTGCAAGTATAAATAGATTCCTATTATCCCCAACTCTTGAGCAACCAACATAAAGTTGTCCATGGGAGAAGCAAGGCCTTTGTAGGTTGAGTCCAACAACTTTCAAACTCTGTCCCTGAGATTTGTTTATACTCATCGCAAAACTGAGCCGAACTGGAAACTGTAGGCGTTTAAACTCAAACGGGAGGTTTGGCGGTATGATAGGGATGCGTGGTAGAAAAACGTGACTTCCAGCAGAATGACCTGTTATGATCGTTGCCTCAAGGACATTAGGCATCATTTTCTTAACAATCAATCTTGTTCCATTACACAGTGCCGGTGGATCTAGATTTCTTAAAAGCATTATGGGTGCCCCAATATTTAGTTCTAATTTATGTGAGGGCACACCAGAAATTTCCAGTGAATTCAAAAATTCTGGTGAGTACTCGACGGCCTGATTTATATCTATTACAGAATCTACAGACTTGTACGTATGAACAGAAGCAGGAAGTTTCATGAGTAGTTGTCTGTTAATGACATTAACCGCTTCGTTCGTGGGAGCAAGAATAGCTCTTTCACATAGCCACTTAGGGTCTCGGAAGTGACGCTCAATGTTGGGAAATACACTTTCTTTTAGTTCTACTGGTGTTGTAACAATATTTCCAATAAATCCCATCTCTATTAATCCCTTGTCATCAGCGGTTATGTCACCGTTTCCAAGTCGCAGTAGGTTCTCTGCAAATTCTTGAGCAGCGGCATGACCTGTTATATGAACTCTCATGTTCGTTTCTAACCTGAGTCTTTGAACTTTTGTCCAAAGGCAAGATGTTTTAATTGATGCATGTATTTCATCCGCTTTTGTACCACGTTGAATTACTGGAAGAGTCTGCCTGAAATCCCCAGATAAAACCAAAGTTACTCCTCCTATACGTCTTGTGTTATGAAAAAGGTCTTGCATGGTAACGTCAAGAGCTTCCAAAGCAGCCTTGTTTGACATTGTGCACTCATCCCAGACAATAAGCTTGCATCTTCTGAGAAGTGCAGCCTTATTCGAACTTCTTGAAATGTTGCAAGTGGGATGTTCAACACTTGCTAGATTTAGAGGTAATTTAAACACTGAATGAGCTGTTCTTCCTCCAGCCAAAAGAGTAGCAGCAATTCCCGAAGAAGCTACAGCAAGGGCAACCATACCTCTCTGTCTCACTTTTGCTAAAAGAAGATTGATAAGATAAGTTTTCCCTGTTCCACCGGGTGCGTCTAAGAAGAATATTCCACCCACTCCATCAAAAACAGCAGATGTAAATAACTCAAAGGCTTGTCTCTGATCCTCAACCAGATTTGGCTCATTTGATTGGACATACGTTGTTAGTTCATCTATATTGTAGCTTGTCTCCCTCATTATTTCGTAGTTGAGACTGCTAGAGTCGCCCCTTTGTGGCTCAGGAAGTCCGAATGCTTTTAAATTCAAACCACCTAAGGCCTTGATCTTATCTTCGAGAAAGATCAATGCTTGATTGAAGATGACATCGTCATACACTAACTCAAAGTTATTGGTCCTAACTCTTGCCTGGTGCAAAATGTCCTCAGACATATTTTGTTTCTGTAAATTCCACAGCTCCAGAGGATTTGACATGGAACATGTCTGCAGCATAAGTACAAATAGATTACGGAGCATTCCCGCTGATCGAGTGGCAGCTGCTTCTTCCAGTGTATTTTTCCATTGTGAGTCATCTTCGAGAAGGCCTTTTAGCTGGCAGGCTTGCTTGAAAGTATCACATACTGTTTCGCCAACAGTTTTTAAAAAGCTGAAAGATGTAGGACCTTGTACTTCGTGAAGCAACAGTCGAAGATGAAAGCATTCAGAGTTGGTTGGATGAACTGTGTAGACACGACCAAGTGCATCGCTTGATCTAATACCCGAATGTTCCAGTACAATTTGACCAGACTTACGACGGAGCCATTTTTTTCTGCTTGCATTCCACGTGTAGTACTTTGGCAACTGATGGTACAGCAGAGTGCGAGCGAACTCGTCACTTTGGCACAGGGAGAAGAAGGCAGTAAGTGTTGTATCTGGCGGGGACTGTGCTCGGGCTCGTGCATTCTCACTTGTGAAGTAAACTCTCTGCCCATTCTCAAGATGAACGCTCAAATGAGTGACTGTGGGATATCTCTCGTGAATGGGAAAGCCCAAGATCCTCCAAATGGCCTCATTGCTGCTAATGTAACGGCCAATTTCATACTGCTGCACCTCATCATGCACACTTTCGTCAGTCGTCACTTGAAATGCTGCCATGTCAGACCCCTTATTAACATATTTGCACACATATTTGATAGACTGAACCGAGCTACAGTATTCCACATTAATGTGGGCATTGAATGCCTTCTATAATAACGGACAATACGGAACGACCCATCTATTGTCAACCATGACATCAGAACCTCGTACTTTCTTGACTACCGTAAATCCCCCGTCTTCTGGATCTCTGCGACGATAGAGGGGATATCCGTCACGGTCTGTCCGCGTATTAATCAAATGTTTCCTTGGGTACCTCTTCGTGCATATCCCGTCTTTCATGCAGGGAGAGCGTGAATTAATGTTCCCGCATGGGCCATGAATCATATGTTTTGTGACTATGTCATACAAAATTGGGTCAATTTCCGGATTCGGTATTTCCGCACTGATGAATTCATCTACTCTGTGAACATGGATTCTGTCATGAAGCCAGAGCAAGATATGTGCATGTGGAAGACCCCGCTTCTGCCACTCCACCGTGTACATGAAACAGGCAACGTTACCAAATATCTTTCCTTTATTGAGGAGGTTGGTCAGAGATTTGAATTTCTGGCGGAAGACTCTAGCAAGCAAGTCATGCCGATCCTGACCTTTCTGTCTGGGCATTAATTCGTTTGTTACTTCACCCCACTGAGGATTACACGTAAACGTTATGAATAAGTCAGGTCTACCAAAATTTCGGACATACGTCATGGCGTCTTGAGTTCCTTCGTGCATGTAGCGAGGACCACCTGTGAAGCTAGAAGGTAAAATTATAAGTTGGCCTATGTCACGAACATTACCATCACTGTTGACAGCATCCCTCAGATGAACATAATCTTCTACCCGTAGTTTCCTCTGGTTCAAGCGTATGAACCTCAGACGCTCTGATTCAATCTTTGCATATACGTCTACGGCGAACTGGTGAAATAGTGTCTTACACCTTAAAATGATATTAAAGCTTGATGCTCGGTACATCATCCTGAATGCATAAAAGTCCATTGCCGAAATCTTCTTTGAAGTAGCAATGCCTGTTGTGGGATTCGTTTCTCTCATTTCAAAGTGGTACCCATCCTCACCTTGCCAAAATATTAGCGGATACTGAAGTGCATCATAGGATCTATGCGTTTCTGCAATCTTTTGAATCTCATCACTCCTCAAATGAAGCTTGATGTCTCTGCGGCCGTGTTCATCACCAGCAAAAATAACCGCCACTTCTGATGTTGTCGGTGCGTTAAATCTTCCTTCATGTTCACCGGAAGGCGTTTTATCTGCCCGAATAACAACCTTAAATTCGGGAGTCATTTTCTCCATAGCACACTTAAAACTACTTACATAACTGTTGTGCTCATGAAGCATGTCCTGTAACTCTGCTACTATATTTGGTTTGGCCTGCATCACATTCCTGCAACGTTGTTCAGCCTGTTTTTGCTTGTCATCTACAAAATAAACCTGAAGAAATTTTGGCTCGTCATTTGTTTGGGGTTGCAGACTCCCTATTCTGTGGTACACTTGACCTTGCACTTTAAATGTAGGCATATATCCATCTTCTCTAATCAGCTGTGTGCAACCAAATGACGTCATTTGAAAACATGAATTATATCGTCTTATGTTTTCTTGGAAATGCCTTGCATCAGGCGAGTTGGACATAAGCAATGTCGAAAGAGGTTCCGGAGGATCTCGAAGTAAAGGCAGGCGAATTTTCCCATTGCTGCAACACATACCAGGTGTTTCCCCTTTCCATTTAAGTGCGTGGCAGAAGTTGCATTCGACTGTCATTCTGCCTACTTTAATCATTTGTTCAGATGCATAATCAATAGTAAAATCATAACTGAATGCAGCATTTTCTTTTTCCAACCAAACTTGATTTCTAACTGCAGCTCTTCTCTGTGCATCAGCGACCTGTCTTTCTTCCCGCTGTTCCTGGGTTTCATTTTCCCTAACTGCAGTCATTCTCTCCGCGTTAAGCATCTGTCTTTCTTCCCGCTGTTCCTGGGTTTCATTTTCCCTAACTACAGTCATTCTCTCTGCGTTAAGCATCTGTCTTTCTTCCCGCTGTTCCTGGGTTTCATTTTCCCTAACTACAGTCATTCTCTCTGCGTTAAGCATCTGTCTTTCTTCCCGCTGTTCCTGGGTTTCATTTTCCCTAACTACAGTCATTCTCTCTGCGTTAAGCATCTGTCTTTCTTCCCGCTGTTCCTGGGTTTCATTTTCCCTAACTACAGTCATTCTCTCTGCGTTAAGCATCTGTCTTTCTTTCCGCTGTTCCTGACTTTCATTTTCCCTAACTGCAGCTCTTCTCTGTGCATCAGCTACCTGTCTTTCTTCCTGCTGTTCCTGGGTTTCATTTTCCCTAACTGTAGTCATTCTCTCCGCGTTAAGCACCTGTCTTTCTTCCCGCTGTTCCTGGGTTTCATTTTCTCTAACTGCAGCTCTTCTCTGTGCATCAGCGAGCCGTCTATTTTGACACTGTTCCTCACTTTTGGAGGCTTGAGCAGCGGCATTCCCTTCGCGGTTTCTTCTTCGGTTTGTTTTGCTACTTAAGCAGACTTTTTTTTTTGGAGGCATTTTTGTTTTCAATAAAAACACAAAACAAAGTTATAAACACTCATAATACCAATAGCCGATTGTTGAAATAAACTCCAAACTGAATAAAATGCTTACAATTTAAACAAAAATATAAATACAATTCTAGAATATGACCTGTTAAATGACACAAAACTGTTAATATGACCTGTTAATAAACCACACAAACCTTTTTATATGACCTGTTAAATCAGAACAATATACAGCCCCCGGTTATACACTTAATAAACACAGTAATAAAAACACAGGTCGGACGGTCTGGATCTTAACTTAATAAACACAGTAAGTACACTTAAAATATACTTAAATATAAAAAGAGAAATAGAAATAAAAAAGAGAAATGGTGTTCTTAGAAGAACAAATTAAACAAAAATCTAAATACTATAGAAAATCTAAATCTAATCTATCTAAATAGAAAATATGTTAAATCAGAACCCCTGTTTAAATAAGAACAATTTTAAAACATAAAACAATATAAATAAAATACACTATAAACGTGTAAGTACACTTATTATGTAATAATGTTATACAAAAAAAAAAGAATGTTCTTAAAAGAACAATAAATTCAAATCTTATCTGAAAAAGAGAAGTCAATCTTATCTTGATACAGAACAGTTTAAAAGAAGTTACTAACACAACAGATAAATGTTTGGGTTGAGTTGTAAGAAAATATCAAGTTTTTAAAAACTAATAAATGCATTTAAAATGAAAAGTAATTTAATAATAATTTATTCCAATAAAAATGGATGAATAATTTATTCCAATGAAATGGATGGTTTGTTTTAGTTTAATGACGTTAACACTAATAATTAAATTGAAAAGTAATGTATTTCGAATATCGAATATATTCGATGATTTCGCAATTGCGTATTATTCAGGGAGAAACGCCGGTGAAGAAATATACCAAGGATACCGAGAAATTGAAATTCGGAAAATCTTAAAATCCCGATCCTGTAGGCAATACGGAAGATTTCTTGACCAGTTTGGACTTGTAAGAATGCCAGATATTTGACCTTACTAAAAATGTAAATTATTAGTCGAAATTCTGAGTACTTTTTACTATGCGAGAATTTAAAAACCAAAATTCGTTTTTTTGAGTCAAATGTGACTTTTGTTTTAAAATCATAAAAAAATATTAGAATTTGTCCCTGAGATTTGAAATTGATATATGTTTACTCGAAATTCTCTGCTCTTTCCGATGGTGTGATTTGTTATTTTCTACAAAGTCTAGATCGTGGAGAAAAAAGGCCAAAAATGTCAAAAAACGGTCGAAATCGCATAAAACATTAAATAACAAAAAAAAATTAAAATTTTAAAAATCGGTATTCACGTGCCCCCTTCCCCCCCCCGGGTCTCCGATTGCCAAATTTCGTAGCTCTCCGACGCGCGGTCGCTGAACGTATAGTGTATAAGACAGACACACAGACATTGCCTTTTATTATTTACTAACCGCCTTTGGCGACCAGCCTGTTCGCAACCCTTGAAAATGCTGATCGTGGCAAATTCCAACCGTGGCACACTCGTTGGCGCGACCTACCAGAAAGGTGTAAGGTAACTGGTTGGACGGCCAGGATGTGCCACACAATTTAGACCGGAACCCAGTGGGGGAGGCATCCACAGGGAACGTACCCTCCTTCCCCTACCACCAAACTCTCGGAAAAACATACGGACCCATATGTTTAACGTGATCGTACTCCGTGTCAGTGGCGGAAATCGAACCCGAGCCTACCGCGTGCAATTCCCGCGCGCTAACCACTGGGCTACTTCGCCCTCCGCGACAATCTCATAACTTTCTTTTTATTCACCCAATTTTGACCGTACCCTCCTTCCCCTACCACCAACCTCTCGGAAGGACTCACGAACCCACATGTTTAACGTGATCGTACTGAAAATTCTGACCGTGGCAAATTCTGATCGTTGCAAACTCGCTGGCGCGACCTACCAGAAAGGTGTAAGGTAACTGTTTGGACGGCCAGGAAGTGTCACCCAATTTAGACCGGAACTCAGTGGGGGAGGCATCCACAGGGACCGTACACTCCTTCCCCTACCACCAACCTCTCGGAAGGACTTACGGTCCCCCATGTTTAACGTGATCGTACTCCACTGGGCTACTGCGCCTTCGCGACAATCTCCATAACTTTCTTTTTATTCACCCAATTTACACCGGGACCCAGAGGGGGAGGCATCCACAGGGACCGTACCATCCTTCCCATACCAACAACCTCTCGGAACGTCTTACGTATCCACATGTTTAATGTGATCGTACACCGCCTGAACACGGAGGCAGTTTAGTCACTGGCGGGAATCGAACCCGGGCCTATCGAGTGCATTTCCCGTGCTCTAACTTCCCGCGCGCTAATTTAAATTTTATAATGACCATATGCTAAGCTCTAATTCCATCATCCTCATTCCATCGTTCCATCATTTAAAATATCCATAAATTAAAACGTTCCATCAATCATCAATATCGTTCCACAAATACATAAATACAATAATTTCAAATACATCACCACAATTCAATCCACCATAATGCAATCACTTAAATTATTTAAAATATCCATTTAAAATATCCATAAATTAAAATATCCATTTAAAATATCATATAAATATAATCATTTCAGCCGTTGTATACAACACATATCTTAATTCATTTAAAACCGGAAGAGCGGTCTCCTTGGAGACGGGGGGAAAATTCAACGGGTGAAAACGTGGTTCGGCGAGAAATTGGAAATCCTTAGGTCATTAAAATCGCGATCCTGTGAATATTTATAATTATTTCTTGACCAGATTGGACTTGTAAGAATGCCAGATATTCGACCTTTCTAAAAATGTAAATTATTAGTCGAAATTCTGATTACTTTTTACTATGCGAGAATTTAAAAACCAAAAATCG
The DNA here is from genome assembly GCA_951213105.1 of Amaurobius ferox. Classification (NCBI taxonomy): domain Eukaryota; kingdom Metazoa; phylum Arthropoda; class Arachnida; order Araneae; family Amaurobiidae; genus Amaurobius; species Amaurobius ferox. Next base: position 123,888,064 of record OX578149.1, on the reverse strand, counting down.
TTTTTTTGAGTCAAAAGTGACTTTTGCTTTAAAATCATAAAAAAATATTAGAATTTATCTCTGAGATTTGAAATTGATATATTTTTACTCGAAATTCTCTGCTCTTTCCGATGGTGTCATTTGTTTTTTTCTACGATGTCTGGATCGTGGAGAAAAAAGGGCAAAAAGGGCAAAAAACGGTCGAAATCTAGCCGCCTTTGGCGACCAGCCTGTTCGCTACCCTTGAAAATTCTGACCGTGGCAAACTCGTTGGCGCGACCTACCAGAAAGGTGTAAGGTAACTGCTTGGAAGGCCAGGAAGTGCCACACAATTTAGACCGGAACCCAATGATGGAGGCATTCAAAGAGACCGTACCCTCCTTCCCCTACCACAAACCTCTCGGAAGGACTTGCAGTCCCACACGTTTAACGTGATCGTACTCCGCGTGAACACGGCTGCAGTTTTGGCAATGGCGGGAATCGAACCCGGGCCTACCGAGTGAAATTCCCGCGCGCTAACCACTGGGCTACCGTGCCATCCGCGACAATCTCCATAACTTTATTTTTATTCGGCAATTTTGGGAATCGAACCCGGGCCTACCAAGTGCAAATCCCGCGCACTAACCACTGGGGTACTTCACCCTCCGCGATATTCTTCATAACTTTCTTTTTATTCACCCAATTTAGACCGGAACCAAGGGGGAGAAGCATCCACAGGGACCGTACCCTTCTTCCCCTACCACCAACCTCTCGGAAGGATTAGAGACCCACATGTTTAACGTGATCGTACTCCGCGTAAACACGGCGGCAATTTTGGGAATCGAACCCGGGCCTACCGAGTGCAATTTCCGCGCGCTAACCATTGGGCTACTTTGCCCTACGCGACAATCTCCATAACTTTCTTTTTATTCATCCAATTTAGACCGTACCCTCCTTCCCCTACCACCAACTTCTCGGAAGGACTCACGGACCCACATGTTTAACGTGCTCGTACTCCGCGTAAACACGGCGGCAATTTTGGGAATCGAACCCGGGCCTGGTAACTGGTTGGACGGCCAGGATGTGCCACCCAATTTAGACCGGAACCCAGTGGGGGAGGCATCCACAGGGAACGTACCCTCCTTCCCCTACCACCAACCTCTCGGAAAAACATACGGACCCATATGTTTAACGTGATCGTACTCCATGTCAGTGGCGGAAATCGAACCCGGGCCTACCGCGTGCAATTCCCGCGCGCTAACCACTGGGCTACTTCGCCCTCCGCGACAATCTCCATAACTTTCTTTTTATTCACCCAATTTAGACCGTACCCTCCTTCCCCTACCACCAACCTCTCGGAAGGACTCACGAACCCACATGTTTAACGTGATCGTACTCTGCGTGAACATGGCGTAAGTTTTGGCAGTGGCGGGAATCGAACCCGGGCCTATTGAGTGCAATTCCCGCGCGCTAACCACTGGGCTGCCGCGCCCTCCGCGACAATCTCCATAACTTTCTACATATTCACCCAATTTAGACGGGAACCCAGTGGGGGAGGCATCCACAGGGGCCGTATCCTCCTTCCTCTACCACCAACCTCTCGGAAGGACTTACGGACCCACATATTTAACGTGATCGTATTCCACGTAAACACGGCGGCAGTTTTGGCAGTGGCGGGAATCGAACCCGGGCCTACCGCTAACTTCCCGCGCGCTAATTTGCAATGTAAAATGACCATATGCTTAATTCCATCATCCTCATTCCATTGTTTCATTGTTCTATCATTTAAAATATCCATAAAATTAAAATATCCATTTAAAATATCCAAAAGTTAAAATATACAAAATGACCATATGCTTAATTCCATCATCCTCATTCCATTGTTTCATTGTTCCATCATTTAAAATATCCATAAAATTAAAATATCCATTTAAAATATCCAAAAGTTAAAATATACATTTAAAAAATCCAGATCGTCCCATCATTTAAAATATAAATATAATAATTTATATAGAGCAAAGGAGCTCTATTCAGAGCCGTGACGTCACCTCCACCTTGACGTCCCCACCCACCACCTTCCCTGCTTCAGCGGGGGAGAAACGAAGCGGCACGCCGAGCGGAACGCCGAGAAATTTAAAATCATGACGTCTTTAAAATTGCGATCCTGAAGGCAATTTTCATTATTTCTGGACCAGATTAGACTTGTAAGAATGCCAGATATTTCAGCTTTCTAAAAATGTAAATTATTAGTCGAAATTATGAGTACTTTTTACTATGCGAGAATTTAAAAACCAAAAATCGTTTTTTTGAGCCAAAAGTGACTTTTGTTTTAAAATCTTTAAAAAATATTAGAAATCGAAATGGAGATTTGAAATTGATATATTTTTACTCGCAATTGTCTGCTCTTTCCGATGGTGTGAGTTGTTTTTTTCTACGACGTCTGGATCGTGGAGAAAAAAGGGCAAAAAGGGCAAAAAAAGGTCGAAATCGCATAAAACATTAAATAAATAAAAAAATAATTAGAATTTTAAAAATCGGTTTTCACGTGTCCCCTTCCCTCCCCCCCAGGTCTCCGATTGCCAAATTTCGTAGCTCTCCGACGCGCGGTCGCGAAACGTATAGTGTATAAGACAGACACACAGACACACACACACACACACACACACAGACATTGCCTTTTATTATTTACTAGCCGCCTTTGGCGACCAGCCTGTTCGCTACCCTTGAAAATTCTGACCGTGGCAAACTCGTTGGCGCGACCTACCAGAAAGGTGTAAGGTAACTGCTTGGAAGGCCAGGAAGTGCCACACAATTTAGACCGGAACCCAATGGGGGAGGCATCCAAAGAGACCGTACCCTCCTTCCCCTACCACAAACCTCTCGGAAGGACTTGCAGTCCCACACGTTTAACGTGATCGTACTCCGCGTGAACACGGCTGCAGTTTTGGCAATGGCGGGAATCGAACCCGGGCCTACCGAGTGAAATTCCCGCGCGCTAACCACTGGGCTACCGTGCCATCCGCGACAATCTCCATAACTTTATTTTTATTCGGCAATTTTGGGAATCGAACCCGGGCCTACCAAGTGCAAATCCCGCGCACTAACCACTGGGGTACTTCACCCTCCGCGATATTCTTCATAACTTTCTTTTTATTCACCCAATTTAGACCGGAACCAAGTGGGAGAAGCATCCACAGGGACCGTACCCTTCTTCCCCTACCACCAACCTCTCGGAAGGACTTACAGACCCACATGTTTAACGTGATCGTACTCCGCGTAAACACGGCGGCAATTTTGGGAATCGAACCCGGGCCTACCGAGTGCAATTTCCGCGCGCTAACCATTGGGCTACTTTGCCCTACGCGACAATCTCCATAACTTTCTTTTTATTCATCCAATTTAGACCGTACCCTCCTTCCCCTACCACCAACTTCTCGGAAGGACTCACGGACCCACATGTTTAACGTGATCGTACTCCGCGTAAACACGGCGGCAATTTTGGGAATCGAACCCGGGCCTACTGAGTGCAATTCCCGCGCGCTAACCACTGGGCTTCTTCGCCCCCAGCGACTATCTCCATAACATTCTTTTTATTTACCCAATTTAGAACGGAACCCAGTGGGAGAGGCATCCACAGGGACCGTACCCTCCTTCCCCTACCACCAACCTCTCGGAAGGACTCACGAACCCACATGTTTAACGTGATCGTACTCTGCGTGAACACGGCGGCAGTTTTGGAAGTATCGGGAATCGAACCCGGGCCTACCGAGTGCAATTCCTGAGCGCTAACCACTGGGCTGCCTCGCCCTCCGCAACTTTCTTTATATTCACCCAATTTAGACGGGAACCCTGTGAGGGAGGCATCCACAGGGACCGTACCCTCCTTCGCCTACCACCAACCTCTCGGAAGGACTTCCGGACCCACATGTTTATCGTGATCGTACTCCGCGTGAACACGGCGGCAGTTTTGGAAGTGGCAGGAATCGAACCCGGGCCTACCGAGTGCAATTCCTGAGCGCTAACCACTGGGCTGCCTCGCCCTCCGCAACTTTCTTTATATTCACCCAATTTAGACGGGAACCCTGTGAGGGAGGCATCCACAGGGACCGTACCCTCCTTCCCCTACCACCAACCTCTCGGAAGGACTTCCGGACCCACATGTTTATCGTGATCGTACTCCGCGTGGACACGGCGGCAGTTTTGGAAGTGGCGGGAATCGAACCCGGGCCTACCGAGTGCAATTCCTGAGCGCTAACCACTGGGCTGCCTCGCCCTCCGCAACTTTCTTTATATTCACCCAATTTAGACGGGAACCCTGTGAAGGAGGCATCCACAGGGACCGTACCCTCCTTCCCCTACCACCAACCTCTCGGAAGGACTTACGGGCCCACATGTTTAACGTGATCGTATTCCGCGTGAACACTTCGGCAGTTTTGGCAGTGGCGGGAATCGTACCCGGGCCTACCGCTAACTTCCCGCGCGCTAATTTACAATTTAAAATGACCATATGCTCTCTAAGCTCTTAATTCCATCATCCTCATTCCATTGTTCCATCATTTAAAATATCCATAAAATTTAAATATCCATCGTTCCATCATTTAAAATATCCATAAAATTAAAATATCCATCGTTCCATCATTTAAAATATCCATAAAATTAAAATATCCATTTAAAAAATCCATATCGTTCCATCATTTAAAATATAAATATAATAATTTCTACAGTGCATATGTTAAGCTCTTATTTCATTTAAAATCGGAAGCGCGGGAAACGGAAAGTAAAAACTAATTCGGTTTCTTATTGTCCCACCCATCGCTATGCATATACAGAACCGTGACGTCACCTCCACCTTGACGTCCCCACCCACCACCATCCCTGCTTCAGCAGGGGAGAAACGAAGCGTCACGCCGAGCGGAACGGCGAGAAATTTAAAATCATGACGTCTTTAAAATTGCGATCCTGAAGGCAATTTTCATTATTTCTGGACCAGATTAGACTTGTAAGAATGCCAGATGTTTGACCTTTCTGAAAATGTAAATTATTAGTCGAAATTATGAGTACTTTTCACGATGCGAGAATTTAAAAACCAAAAATCGTTTTCTTGAGCAAAAAGTGACTTTTGTTTTAAAATCTTTAAAAAATATTAGAAATCGAAATTCAGATTTGAAATTGATATATTTTTACTCGAAATTCTCTGCTCTTTCCGATGGTGTAATTTGTTTTTTTCTACGACGTCTGGATCGTGGAGAAAAAAGGGCAAAAAGGGCAAAAAACGGTCGAAATCGCATAAAACATTAAATAAATAAAAAAATAATTAAAATTTTGAAAATCGGTTTTCACGTGTCCCCTTCCCTCCCCCCCGGGTCTCCGATTGCCAAATTTCGTAGCTCTCCGACGCGCGGTCGCGAAACGTATAGTGTATAAGGCAGACACACAGACAGACATTGCCTTTTATTATATAGAAGAAGGACCATTCGTCTTTTTTACTTTCCTTATATACATAATGTATAAGGAAGGTATTGTGACGGGGTCGAAAATTCGAATTCGAGTTTTCGAATGGAGAGCACGTTTCAAGCATCCCTGATCACGAATCAAACATTTTTGAAGTGATGTCTGTGTGTGTGTGTGTGTGTGTGTGTGAAAGTGTGTGTGTGTGTGAAAGTGTGTGTGTGTGTGTGTGTGTGTCAGTGAGTCTGTGGAAACGATAACTGACGAACGAATGGACCGATTCGAACCAAATTTGGTACAAAAATCACAATCCGTAAACACTGGAAGCCTATTGTTTTTATACGTAATCGAATGTTCAGAACCCCCCTAAATTTTCGAATGAAATTTTGAAAAAATCGTCAAAAAATCAAAACCGCTAATAAAGTTACGCAAATAGACATTTCTTATGTAATTTTTCATTAGAAAACGATTGGCATACATTTTAGAACGCTAACATGAACCGTTCTCGAGATATTGTACATTTTTAAAAAAATTATGAAAAAGTCACAAAAAAAAAATTCCTATTGAGAAACATGTTCACTTTGTAATACCATGCGATAAATTGAGTGACATCATTCTCGTGGATCTAGCTCGTTCCATTCATGAAAAAATATACTTTAAATAATACTTTTGTATTTGAACGCCAATAGTCATTTATCTGCTGTAAGAATAACTTTTTTCTTAGTGCATAACGCTTGGCGAGATTTTGGCGACGAATTTGGCGGAATGTCGCCAACTTGGCGATTTTTTCGAAATGTTGCCAAATTAATGAAAATCTCGCCAAATGGATAAAAATGATGCTAAATCAATGAAAATGACGACTAATTGTCGAAAATTCAATATCTTGGAAAGAATATTAGTATCTACTATAAGAAAAACCTATTTTTTTACTGTAAAAGTAGTAAATTCATTACATTATATAAGGAAAGTCATGTGTTGCCCACATCAGATTTTTTTAATGGTAATCATCTGAGCAGTCATTCATTAAGACCTATGGCAGTTATTGCCCCACAAATGATGATATTGCTGAAAGTATAAAATAAAACATTTATGCCAACTATTAATAAGTTTCGATAATATTTTAATAATATTTTTTACATAAAAATTTCTCGGCTGAACGATACCGTTATAGCATTTATCAATGCATAGTTTCAAGAACACTGTACTAAATAGTGGGCAATTATTTATCTATATACTAAAAGGCAACTAAATTTGTCAATCGGAGACCCGAGGGGGGGGGGGGGGGAGGTGACACGTGAAAGCCGATTTTTAAAATTTGAATTAGTTTTTTTTGTTATTTAATGTTTTATGCAATTTTGACCGTTTTTTCCCATTTTTCTCCTTTTTCCTCCACCATCCAGACGTCGTAGAAAAAAACAAATCACACGACAGAAAAGAGCAGACAATTGCGAGTAAGAATATGTCAATTTCAAATCTCAAGGATAAATTCTAATATTTTTTAAAGATTTTAAAACAAAATTCACTTTCGGCTCAAAAAAACGAACTTTCGTTTATAAATCCTCGCGTCGAGAAAAGTACCGACAATTACGACTAATAATTTACATTTTTAGAAAGCTCAAAGTTTAGACTTTCATACAAGCCCAATCTAATCCAGAAATAAGTAAAAGTAGCCACACGATCCGGATTTTAAGGAAGAAATAATTTTCAATTTCTCGGCCAAACCGCGAAAGTAGGGATTGATTTTTCACCCAAATGCGCGCCAGACGCACGGTGTATCTATGGTGGACGGGAGGTGGGTGAGGTTATAGCGTCACGGTTGTGACGTGGTTGCGTCAGATAAGCATAGCGACCTCGAATGGAACATTCGATATTTGTGCCCGCCAAATAATTAATGTACGTCATTAAACTAAAACAAATCATCCATTTTATTTGAATAAATTATTCATCCATTTAATTGGAGTAAATTATTCTTTTCGAAATTAATAAAATAAATAAATAAAAAGAAAGTTATGGAGATTGTCGTGGTGCATTTATGCGTCGGGTGGTGGTGGGGACAATCTTAAAAAAAAACTTTTTTAAAGCTGCATCGTTATTTCTTAAATACTAAATTCACATTCAACATCATCAGTCTCAAAAATACTTTCATGTCATTTGCGATGCAATACTAAAAATGCAGACAAACGGATACAATTTCATTTATGTAAAACAAAAAATAGAGGAGCATACTTCTATAAAAAATTATAGGAGCAGCTGATCCCGGCTGTGAGTTCACATCAAAGGGATCCCTTTCCAAGGGCTACAGGTACAGAAATCCTCAGATTCTCACAGTTCACAAACATTAGAATAAATTCACTTTGCAAATCAATTTTCAAGACCCCCTCCCCACAGAACATTTTTTTGATCTTAAAATTTCGTTATTACTTTTAACGACATTAAACTAAAACAAACTTTCTTAACTCCACGGGGTTATGGCGCCAAAGAGTTTGCCACGGTCAGAATTTTCAAGGGTAGCGAACACGCTGGTCGCCGAAGGCGGCTAGTCTATATAATAAAAGGCAATGTCTGTCTGTGTGTTTTATACACTATAGACTCAGCGATCGCGCGTCGAAGAGCCGCGAAATTGGCAATCGGAGACCCGGAGGGTGGGAGGTGACACGTGAAAACGATTTTTAAAATTTGAATTACTTTCTTGTTATTTAATGTTTTATGCGATTTCGACCGTTTTTTTCCCTTTTTCTCCACCATTCAGACGTCGTAGAAAAAACAAATTACACGATCGAAAATAGCAGACAATTGCAGTAAAAATATATCAATTTCAAATCTCAGAGACAAATTCTAATATTTTTTAAAGATTTTAAAACAAAAATCATTTTCGGCTAAGAAAAAAGAACTTTCGTTTTTAAATCCTCGTGTCGGGAAAAGTACTGACAATTTCAACTAATAATTTACATTTGTAGAAAACTCAAAGATCAGGATTTCTTACAAGCCAAATCTGGTCGAGAAAAGTAGCTGCACGATCCGGATTTTAAGGATGTAAAGCTTTTCAATTTCTCGGCCAAACCGCAAAAGTAGGGATCGTTTTTACACCCACATGCGCGCGCAGACGCAAGGTGTTTCTATGGTGGAGGGGAGGTGGGCGAGGTTATGACGTCACGGTTCTGACGAGGTTCTGACTTCACGGTTCCGACGAGGTTGCGTCAGATAAGCATAGCGAAATCGAATGGAACATTCGATATTTGTGCCTGCCAAATAATGAATGTACGTCATTAAACTAAAACAAACCATTCATTTTATTTGAATAAATTATTATCCATTTAATTAGAATAAATTATTATTTTCGAAATAAATGAAATAAATAAATAAAAAGAAAGTTATGGAGATTGTCGCGGTGCATTTATGCGTCGGGTGGTGGTGGGGACAATCTTTAAAAATTTTTTTTTTAAACTGCATCGTTATTTCTTAAATACTAAATTCACATTCAACATCATCAGTCTCAAAAATACTTTCATGTCATTTGCGATGCAATACTAATAATGCAGACACACGGATACAATCCTCAGATTCTCACAGTTCACAAACATCGGAATAAATTCACTTTACAAATCAATTTTAAGATCCCCCCCCAGAACATTATTTTTCATCTTAAAATTTCGTTATTAGTGTTAACGACATTAAACTAAAACAAACTTTCTTAACTCCACGGGGTTATGGCGCCAGAGAGTTTGCCACGGTAGGAATTTTCAAGGGTAGCGAACACGCTGGTCGCCGAAGGCGGCTAGTCTATATAATAAAAGGCAATGTCTGTCTGTGTGTCTTATACACTATAGACTCAGCGATCGGGCGTCGAAGAGCTACGAAATTTGGCAATCGGAGACCCGGGGGGGGGATGTGACACGTGAAACCGATTTTTAAAATTTGAATTACTTTTTTTTGTTATTTATTGTTTCATGCAAGCAGAATTCATGCAAGCAGAAAAAAATGGCTCCGCCTTTAGTCTGATGAAATTGTACCAGAACATGCGGGTATTAGATCAAGCGATGTACACGGTCGTGTCTACACAGTTCATCCAACCAATTCTGAATACTTTCATCTTCGACTGTTGCTTCCCAAAGTACAAGGTTCTACGTCCTTCAGTTTTTTTAAAAACTGTCGGCGAAATGGTGTGTGATACTTTCCAGCAAGCCTGCCAGCTGAGGGGCTTTTTCGAAGATGACTCACAATGGAAAAATGTATTGGAAGAAGCAGCTGCCACTCGATCAGCGTGAATGCTCCGTAATCTATTTGCACTCATGCTGCAGACATGTTCCATGTCAAATCCTCTGGAGCTGTCCAATAACTTTGAGTTAGTGTATGGCGATGTCATCTTCAATCAAGCATTGATCTTTCTCGAAGATAAGATCAAGGCCTTAGATGGTTTGAATTTGAAAGCATTCGGACTTTCTGAACCACAAAGGGGCGACTCTAGCAGCCTCAACTACGAAGTAATGAGGGAGACAAGCTACAGTATAGATGAACTAACAACGTATGTCCAATCGAATGAGCCAAATCTGGTTGAGGATCTGAGGCAAGCTTTCGAGTTAATTACATCTGCCTTATTTTATGGGGTTGGGGGAATATTCTTCTTAGACACACCCGGTGAAACAGAGAAAACTTATCAATCTTCTTTCAACAAAAGTGAGACAGAGGGGTATGGTTGCCCTTTCTGAAGTTTCTTCAGTAATTGCTGCTACTATTTTAGCTGGAGGAAGAACAGCTCATTCAGTGTTTAAATTTCCTCTAAATCTAGCGAGTGTTAAACATTCCACTTGCAACATTTCAAGAAGTTCGAATAAAGTTGCACTTCTCAGAAGATGCAAGCTTATTGTCTGGGATGATTGCACGATGTCAAACAAGTCTGCCCTGGAAGCTCTTGACTTTACCATGCAAGACCTTTTCATAGCACAAAACGTACGGGAGGGGTCACTTTGGCTTTATCTGGGGATTTCAGGCAGACTCGTCCAGTAATTCAACGTTGTACGAAAGCTGATGAAATACATGCATCAATAACATCGTGCCTTTGGACAAATGTTTAAAGACTCAGGTTAGAAAAGAACATGAAAGTTCATATGACAGGTCATGCCGCTGCTCAAAAATTTGCAGAGTACCTACTGCGACTTAGAAACGGGGACATAACCGCTTATGACAAAGGATTAATAGAGATGGAATTTATTGGAAATATTGTTACAACGCCAGAAGAACTAAAAGAAAGTGTATTTCCCAACATTGAGCGTCACTTCCGAGACCCCAAGTGGCTATGTGAAAGACCTAGTCTTGCTCCCACGAACGAAGCGGTTAATGTCATTAACAGACAACTAACTACTCATGAAACTTCCTGGTTCTGTTCACACGTACAGGTCTGTAGATTCCGTAATACATATAAATCAGGCCGTCGAGTACTCACCAGAATTTTTGAATTCACTGGAAATTTCTGGTGTGACCTCACATAAATTAAAACTAGAGATTGGGGCACCCATAATGCTTTTAAGAAATCTAGATGCAATAAATAAATGTAAAATCGGATTTGCAACTATATTTGGCTCCTCTTATTTTAATGTGAGATGTGCGTGTGTATGAGTGTCTTAAATTACATCTCCAATGAAACAGCGAGCGGGACGGCACGGCGCATAAAGACGTTAATGTTGTCTAGGGATAAAGAACAAAGGCAGGGTAACGATGGCTATTTTGACTCTCTCCCTTAGGATCAAATTTTATTATTTATTATGAGATTTTTAGTATTAAATCGGATTGTTATTATCTATGATGAGCCTTTTTTATGCTTTGCATAAAAGGTAACAATAAAAAATAACATTCTATTTTAATTTCATAAAAGTAGAATAATATTCTTATATCTCCATAAAAATAAAGTGAATTATTTTTATAATCGAATTTGAAAATTTGTTTCTTAACTGTGTATTTCTTTTTTTTTATGTTCTCATGATTATCTTGATCATGAGATGGATCTTGAAAAACCCTCTATACGAAAAAAAAAACAAAGCAAAAAAACATTATATATCTTCATTTGGCGAAATTAGTTTTTAATGATTGACATGAGAATCTGATCGGTGTAAATGTGATGCAGTGGTTAGTTTCTGAAAGGTATAATTATTTTTTGATTTTATTCTTTATGCTTCTAAAGCATTTTTCTTTATATTGACTTTTAATTATTTTATTCAGAGGAGACCTTGCATCGTATTTATCACAACAATATTGGATTGCAATTTTTTGTTTGTTTATGAGGATGCGGGTTTTGGTATATGTGGCCCGCGAATCTCTAAATGACTTAATGTGGCCCGTGGTACAAAAATGGTTGAAAACTATTCATATAAACCCTTTCAGTCAGATCTTTGCTCATCTTTCCACGGACTAGATAAGACTTTTGCCTCATTCCAGGGCGGAATTTTTATTTGATATAGCAGAATTTCTGTTAACATTTGACACGTTTCTAACAAGCCATATAACAAAATGCGGCAATTCAGAAAAAGACAATCCATCTAATTCATTTAAAATAATGTGTGATGATCTCTTTCGTTTAATGACTCGAAACGTATGTTCATTGTTGAGGAAATGAGAATGGCTGATAATTTTAGTTTATCTGCGGATTCAATACTGGACAGGACAACTGAGTATAGTACTAAAAAAATCTGATGTGGGCAGCACAGGACTTTCCTTATATAATGCTATTTTACACTACTACTTTTACAATAAAAAAAAATGTTATTCTTATGGTAGGTACTTATATTCTTCCCAATATATTGAATTTTATTCAATTAGCCGTCATTTTCATTGATGTAGAGTCATTTTTATCCATTTGGCAAGATTTTCGTTAATTTGGCAACATTTAAAAATGTCGCCAAGTTGGTGACATTCCGCTAAATTCGTCGTTAAACTCTCGCCAAATGTTATAGACTCAGAAATAAGTTATTCTTACAGCGGATGAATGACTCTTGGCGTTCAAATACAAAAGTATTACTTAAAGTATCTTTTCTCGTGAATGGAACGAGTTAGATCCACAAGAATGATGTCACCAAATTTATCGCATGATATTACATATGAAAAGTGAACATTTTCCTTAACAGTTAATATTTTTTTTTAATTTATGGGATTTTTTGATACATTTATTTGAAAAATGTGCAATATCTCGAGAACGGTTCATACTAGTGTTCTAAAGTTTATGTCAATCGTTTTCTAAGGAAAAATTGCATAAGAAATGTCTATTTGCGCAACTTTGTTAAAGGATATGATTTTTTGATAATTTTTTTTAAATTTCATTCGAAAATTTAGAGGTTTTTGAACATTCGATTGTATTTTAACATAATAGGCTTCCAGTATTTACGAATTGTGGTTTTTGTACCAAATTGCATTCGAATCGCTCTATTCGTTCGTGAGATATCGTCTCCAGAGAGACACTGACACACACACACTTTCACACACACACACACACACATACTTTCACACACACACACATACTTTCACACACACACACACATACTTTCACACACACACACATACACACACACACACACACACACACACACACACACACACACACACACAGACATCACTTCGAAAATGTTCGATTCGTGATCAGGGATGCTTGAAACGTGCTCCTCCGTCGAAAACTCGAATTTGAATTTTCGACCCCTTCACAATACTTTCCTTATACATTATGTATATAAGGAAAGTAATATGTGCCTCGAACAAATGGAAAGTAATTGTAATATTGGTTTTTGAAAGTAAAGCGGCCAATCGTAGGACAATGTCAATATGGTAATCAAATAGTACAGATCAAATCAATTAATCAAACAGTAGTTATACAGTTTATTAAGTTAATCAAATATCACTTATCAAATAGTACTGAAAAACTTTTGGAAGTGAATAAATATGTATACCACGTGCTGCTTACTCTCTAAATCTAGTAAGCTCTTTTGATAGAAGAAGAGGTCTTTTTTTAACTTTTCAGCAGTTCCAAGCCTGTGTGAAAATTCTGCTACATTCACATATTATCTACATACACATATTCGTGGGCAATACTGTAAATTTCACTTGGGATACGATCATGTTGTAACCGTATCTGATACTCGCTAGGAAGCTCATGAAAACGCATGTGTTATTTCAGAGAATTCCATAAAGATATTTGGTGCGTTATGAACAATAATTGATAAGACGCATAAAGTTTAAATAATTTGAAATCCCAAACACATTACAAAAAAAAATAATAAAATAAAATCCGCAGGAACAGGAGTTTGTTTTCATGTTGACAGTATAGAATAAAATTTTCAGCCATTTCCAAATTTCATCAAGAAAAACCAGATTTTAAAACGTGTTCTGCTCAGTCCCTATAACATACCATATGATCATTTAAAGAAATGATTTCAAAACATTTGAAAACTTGTTGAAAGGTATGCTACATGAGGTGGCCTACAAGGAAAACCGGTACCACACCATAAATTAAAAAATAAAGTCTATGTGAAAACAAGCAATTTCATTGTTATTTTAACTGCGCAAAATGTTTATTCACTGGCAAAAATATTTCACATCGCATGCATTTCTTTCTGGTAGGTCGGACGGTCTGGGTTTCAACAACAACAACAACATCGCATGCATTTTTAACCTGAAAACTCATGTAAAGAAAATATTAAATGTCGTTGCCATTCAGAAGAAATCTCAATTTAAAAAATAATATACCATGCACAAAACAACATTGATTATACAACAGAATTTTAAAATTTGATCTTTATTTTAGAAAATACGTATAACCTATAACGTCTTATTATTTTCTTTTAGGAAGAAAGTACTGAATATCGTAACACTCATTTCGTCTTTCACACACATAGCCGTCTTTATATGATTTTGGGAACGAGAGGCCAAATACATTTTTGGAGTCCTTTTTAAAGTGTTGATCATCATACTGCATAACGGAATTTAGTTATGAATTAAATGTAATTTTGAAGGACAGCTCTTGGGTCTGGAGCATAGAAGCATTTTGATAAAGATATCTAAAGCGTTGACAAGATCTTTCCAAAAGGGACATTCTTAGATCAAATGAGAAAGTTTGTTTGACATTATGGACCTTATGGAGAACTAATGGAATTTTTGTTTAATGTAGGAATTATCAGCTGAACTGATTAGAGACACCAAAATTTGTTTGTGCTTAGGTCCCTGAGGAGTTTTAATTCGACCCTGATAAGTGATAGCCCCAGAAACAAATATGGAAATCCTTGGTAAACCCCATCCCCTCTATATTTCGATACTGAATCCATATCACTTAACATATAATTTCTATCTATAGTCTACCCATAAGAAATAAATATTTCAAGGGAAAAATTTAAACCAGAAGTAGAAAGGAAATCGTAAGAGAAAATTCTTAGTATACTAACCTACCTTCACTAGCATTTGATGCTGAATTCATATCAGTTAGCGTCTAAGCTCTATTTATGCCGTACTCGAAAAATAGATGTTTCAAGTAAAAAGAAAATTTTTGAACTGAAAGTGGAAAAAAAATGGAAAATAATATTCTTAAGGGACCTCCTATTCCACTCAGGAATTTGAATCTCAATCTAAAGCAGTTACCATCTGATGTCAGCACTATTTAAGGCAGATCCTGAGAAATAGAAGTTTTAAGGAAAAAATTTTTCGCAAAAATTATAGTATGGTAAAAACCGACGCGGTGGTTGAGCGGTCAAGGCTAGCGTTTCCAAGCGATCGTTCGGCCGCATAAGGCATGGATGTTCTGTTGTTGGGCGCAATGTATTCCGTCTCCCCCTGGTGCGCCTGGGGCAATGTCCTATGACAGCTAAATGGTTAAAAAAAATAGTATGGGAAAAATTTCGCCACTAATATAAAATATCACATCACTTAGAAACTTTCGCTCTACGCTTATGTGGCATTAATTGTGTTTAACTAGATGTCGGAAAAAAATAAAACGTCTGGAAATTTCACCAACCTTCCCTGGTCGTCCAAGAAATTAAAGCATTGCTGACATTCGAATTGAGTTGTTAAATTAAGTTTTTTTCTCCATATTCATCAGTTTATGAATAGACAACTTGGAACTTTATCGTTCTTCATCAGCAATAAACTCAACTATCAATTAACGTAGATCACAGTAAGTCGATTCGAGAGACGTAACTGGAAATAATAGGGAAAAATTCACTGAAATTAATGTATTGCAATTCAAAACAGGAAATCAAAAATGCAAAACTTGGGTTTGTAACGATATTGCCTTTCGTCTTATTTCGATATTCTTGCTGCTTACTTAATCGTATAAAGGGAACGAACCCACATGAAAAATAGTGCACATTAATTTCAGTCTCTGTCAGAGTATAAAACTGTAATCAGTTTATCTGCCATTTACGATCCTGCAAATAAATCTAATACAATCTAATTTTAAGAAAGGAAAGATGTGGATTTCAGGAATGGCGAAAAAATTAATTCAGAGGTTTAGAGCTAAAATATCAGTCTTTAATAAGAGTTTTAATGAAGTTATTCTGTGAAAATAATTTATTACAATTTTAATGGTTTATTATTCTAAAAAGAGAATGTTGTAAAATTTGAGGGCATTTTGAACCTTTTCTTTGATTTCACCGGAAATTGAAGTGACATTAAAGTATATTCTAGAGCAGAATATTCTTTAAAAACCATTTAGTTCCCATATAAAGTGTTCTTTACTCACCCTACATACATAGTAAAATGTAAACTGGAAGCATTGAAACCGGGTCAAAAGTTAACTTTTAGCCCATAGCTCTGAACTCAAACTTAACGTATTTAAACGGATGTGCATATATATACATATATATATATATATGTAAATGACACTGTTTATTCCATATATATATATATGTTCTATAAACGACACTGTTTATTCTTTTCCATATGGCGTAGGGTCCTTCCTAGTTATGCTGTACTTTCGTCCAAAATCCTGGTCGTCGCAGAGGACTAAAATGCCACACTTTGTCGCTTTCCTGGATTCGCCCATTTTTAATTAGCTTTGGTATCGTGCCATGTCTTTATTCTATCAGTAGCAAGTTGATCCTTTCACAAGCGGAACGATAAATCTTCTCCAACCGTACCTGCAGGTCTTGCGCATATTCATCAGATGATGAAGGGGAATCACATGGTTAACCAAAAAAGAGGTCACATTGCAGTCGTAGATCCCGTCCAGACAGCATTTTTGATAGTGAGCGATCAGTCGATTCATGGACAACACTTTTTTAAGCTAGCAGGAGCAAAGGTAGTTTATGATCCCATCTTGCTGGTTTCTGAATACGAATATGGAGCTATAATTATTTATCGTTCTATTGAATCTCTCTACCATGACGCTTGACTGAGTATAAAGGTAAGTAGTTCGAGTTTTGTTCATTCCGAGTAGCTTGAATAGTCCCGTGAATATGCCAGATTAAAATTTCATTCATTGGTCGGAACAAATGAATGAGGGAAAGTGCATTTTTTTCACCAATGCTGAACATCGGACCAGTCATTGCACCAGAAGGAACGTTCACAAACTATGTTCAGCCTCTTTCTAATGCCAAAATGTCCTCCAGTGGGACTGTCATGCATTTCTTTTAGTTCTCTGGACACCCAAGAAGGGAGTAATAACTGTCGTCTGAAGCTCTTTCCATTATCACTCTCTCACTTGTAGTATACTACTCTGTTCCTCAAGTATAGAGAATCAATCACACAGTGCCCAGTATCGTTTAGTTTTAGGTGAGAAACAGACATATTCTTCCCAAGTTGCCTCCTCATTTGCTCGTTCTTTAAGGATCAGGACTGGCTCGATATATCTGTCTTTTCTTTGGGCTCAAGAAAGTTCTTCATCACTCCAGGGATCTGGTTGTGAACTTGAACTATAGCCGGTGATAATTTGCCAGATTGTCGCTTAAATCATGATTTCAAACTTTTTCAGCAGAAGAGCAATGTGCACAGTTTAAATGGCAAGGACTTGAGTGTGTAACAGCGTTTCCATAAGATAATATCTTTCAGTGTCGAATCGCTATGTCGTATTCCTGAAGTCGCTGATTAAATCTTGCAACCTGCTCTTCAGGGTTTGTAATACCAAGGGGTCAGCTTAGAGCAGCGTGAAAGTTCTGCAACAAGAATTTCCTTCCGTAGAGGTAATGATGGAAATTATTTACGGATTTAACAATTCCCAACAGCTCTTTCCTTGTTACGCAATAATTGCTTTTGGGCTTCGGCAAGCACCTGCTAAAGTATGCAATAACACGTTCACGCCCTCCTATGCGTTGGAAGAAAACTGCTCCTATTCAATCATTACTAGCATCAGTATATAGTATAAAGCTCTATTTTGGTTGAGTATATGATCTAATGGGAGCTGAAACCAGTATTTAAGTCGATTGCATGCAACTTCACATTCCGCCGTTCATTCAAATGCCTTATCTCCTTCCGGTAACTGATATAAGGGACTGGCAATGTTCTAAAAGTTCTTTACAAACCGACAATAATATGTATACAGGACGAGGAAACGCCTCAGTTGTTGAACATCCTGCGGTCTACACCATTTTGTGACAGCACTGATTTTGCCAGGGTCAGTCCTACATCCATCTCAGAGATTAAATTTTTGCACACCTATAGTGTAGACCACAGGATAGATCCTAACGGAGCTGGAGTTTAATTTCCCTTCCCGAAAAGGACTGAATAAATGTTTATTCGGTATATCTTTCCCAAAAGACCTTGGTGACCTAGATGTCTGAATCTTTGCATACTTATAGTATCATCCACGAAGTAAATTCTAATTGAGCAATATTTTCACTTTATTCACCAAGGATGGAAGAAATGGGGATTTTCGCAGAGTCTTTCACACGCTTAAAAGACCGGCTACTCAAACAGCTGCTACAAACCCTTGGATCAGTCAAGTGGTCTGGGCTTGCAACACCCTCAAAAGAACCCTTGTTGCTTAGAAAGCTCAATTTTTGCACACTTAAAATATCTATCATCGCACAGATCCTTAACACAGAAGAATTTTTAATTTCTTCTCCAGGAGCGGACAAAATGCGGGTCAAAAAGTATTCCCAGCAACTCGCAACAAATCGCAACTCGAGTTTTCGACGGATCTACGCGTTTCAAGACCTCTAGAATACGAAAAAACCGTTTTTAGCGTGACGTATGTGTGTGTGTCTGTGTGTGTGTCTGTCTGTCTGTGCAGATTTTGTATCCTCTCTAACTAAAAAACTAATACACCGAATTTCACAAAATTTTGTAGGTAAGTCACTTGTGGGCGGGGCTGGTACTGATTAGTTTTGGGTACGATTCGGGATAAAAGAACCCGCCTTTTTTTGCGAAATGGCCCGAAAAATCTTGTATCCACTCTAACTGAAAAACTAATGAACCGAATTTCACAAAATTCGGTGGATAAGTCACTTGTGGGTTACCCTGGTGCTGATTAGATTTTGGTACGATTCGGAAAAAAATAACCTGCCTTTTTTTGCAAAATAGCCCGCAAAAATCGTCAAAATCTGAACTAAAGAAGTAGGTATACTCAGATATATCCATTAAATGCCCGTTTAATACGTAATTTTTAATGACGAAAGGAATAAGACCAACCCCATTACACTAGGACTAGCCGTTCTCGAGATATTTTAGTTTTACGTACTTTCCCTACGCCACCTTTGAAAATAAGCCCGGTTACTGAATGAGAACGAAAATTGAATTAAAAGTGAAATAAATTTAATTAAATAAAGATAACGTTAATATAAGTCTGCAGAGAAAGTCATGTGCTGCCCACATCAGATTTTTACTTTCCCTGCAATACATGGTAATGTATAGGGAAAGTATTGGAATCATGCCGAAAATCGCAACTCGAGTTTTCTACGGATCTATACGTTTCGAGACCTCTAGAATACGAAAAAACTATTTTAGCGTGACGTCTGTGTGTGTGTCTGTCTGTGTGTCTGTGTGTCTGTCTGTGCAGATTTTGTATCCACTCTAACTAAAAAACTAATTGACCGAATTTCATAAAATTTGGTAGGTAAGTCACTTGTGCACGAATCTGGTGCTGATTAGTTTTGAGTATGACTCGGGTTAAAAGAACCCGCCTTTTTTTTGCGAAATGGCCCGCAAAAGCTTGTATCCACTCTAACTGAAAAACTAATGGACCGAATTTCACAAAATTTGGTAGATAAGTCGCTTGTAGGCCACCCTGGTGCTGATTGGATTTTGGTATAATTCGAAAAAAAATAACCTGCCTTTTTTTGCTAAATGGCCCGTAAAAATCATCAAAATCTAAACTTAAGAACTACGTATGCTCAAATATAGCCATTAAATGCTTGTTTAATACGTAATTTTTTGCGAAGAAAAGAATAAGACCAACCCCATTACACTAGGACTAGCCGTTCTCAAGATATTTTAGTTTTTCGTATTTTTCCTACACCATTTTTGAAAATAAGTCCAGTTTTCAAATGAGAACGAAAATTGAATTAAAATCTAATTAAATCTAATTTAAATAAATAGAACGTGAATATAAGTCTGCAGGGAAAGTCATGTGCTGCCCACATCAGATTTTTATTTTCCCTGCAATACATGGTAATGTATAGGGAAAGTATTGAAGCCATGTCGAAAATCGCAACTCGAGTTTTCGACGGATCTACACGTTTCGGGACCTCTAGAATACGAAAAAATCTGATGTGGGCAGCACATGACTTTCCCTGCAGACGTTTATATTCACGTTCTCTTTATTTATTTTTAAATTTATTTCACATTTAATTCAATTTTCGTTCTCATTCGGTAACCGGACTTATTATTAAAGGTGGCGTAGAGAAAATACGAAAAACTAAAATATCTCGAGAACGGCTAGTCCTAGTGTAATGGGGTAGATCTTTTTTTTTTCGTCGTTAAAAATTACGTATTAAACGAGCATTTAATGGATATATTTGAGTATATCTAGTTCATTAGTTTAGATTTTGACGATTTTTGCGGGCCATTTTGCAAAAAAAGGCAGGTTATTTTTTTTCGAATCGTACCAAAATCTAATCAGCACCAGGGTAACCCACAAGTGACTCATCTACCAAATTTTGTGAAATTCGGTTCATTAGTTTTTCAGTTACAGTGGATACAAGCTTTTGCGGGCCATTTTGCAAAAAAAGACGGGTTCTTTTATCCCGAATCG
Organism: Amaurobius ferox; assembly: GCA_951213105.1. NCBI lineage: Eukaryota > Metazoa > Arthropoda > Arachnida > Araneae > Amaurobiidae > Amaurobius > Amaurobius ferox. Next base: position 123,867,504 of record OX578149.1, on the reverse strand, counting down.
TACCCAAAACTAATCAGCACCAGAGTCGCTCACAAGTGACTTACCTACCAAATTTTATGAAATTTGGTCGATTACTTTTTTAGTTAGAGTGGATACAAAATCTGCACAGACAGACACACAGACAGACACACAGACAGACTCACAGACAAACAGAGAGACAGACACACAGACAGACACACAGACGTCACGATAAAAATGGTTTTCTCGTATTCTACAGGTCTCGAAACGTGTAGATCCGTCGAAAACTCGAGTTGTGATTTTCGGCATGATTCCCATACTTTCCCTATACATTACCATGTATTGCAGGGAAAGTAAAAACCATTTTTAGCGTGACGTCTATGTGTCTGTCTGTGTGTCTGTTTGTGTGTCTGTCTGTGTGTCTGTCTGTGCAGATTTTGTATCCACTCTAACTAAAAAACTAATACATCGAATTCCACAAAATTTTGTAGGTAAGTGTGGCGTGGCTCCGCTGAAATCTTACAATTACACATTGGCCGTTAATCGTACTTCTGCACGCCACTTGCTCGATTACCGAGCATATCTCCAGGTTCTGATTAATTAGAAAATGCATCACGAGAACACACAATAAATACTAATTAAAAGTTAATAAAGCTTTTATTTTAAAATACTTATATTCAAAACTTGTTACTTAAAATTTAAAAAAACCACAAAATGTCATCTTAATTACATAGAACATATTTACATTCGCTAAGTAGGTATTGGATAATGATCGATCTGATCATTTCCCCCTCTCTAGTTAAATTAAATATCATAATAGCCCTCAAGTTAGGCAGTTAACTTCCTTATTAAATAATATATATTCTCTGATACTCAGTCTGCAGTGGGAGAGGACAAAAGGACTTACCCCTTTTAGGTACGGCAGGACGGCATCGAGGTGGCACTCATCCGTCGGTTATTAGACGACCCAGTCTAAACTCTGAAAATTACCAACTGAGTTCTCTCTCAACTCTTCTTCTCTTCGTCGGGATCTCGGACGGCCCCCTGGCCGGGCTCCATAACTGACGCTTGGCCGCTATAGGTTCGAAAACCCATAAATTCAGTGACGCGGCCGGGCTCCATCGAATCACTGGACTTGGCCCCTTCCCAAGGGTTGGCTAAAAATTGGGGGGCCCTAGCCCTCTTGCAGGTGTCCATTTTATTTAAAAACAAGATAGCGTCCTTTGCCATTTTCTCACCACTGCAGCTGGTCTCTTACTCATAGCCAAGGAATGTCAACCGTTCCCAAAGAGAGAGAGGGGGGGGGGGGGTAATACTTTCTAGAAGTGAAGTGGCGACAGGAAAATTCCAATACTGTCCCACGACACTGGCTTCCCCCAAACAAGGGAAAAGAAACCAAGTTTCTTTTTCAAATGCTTAAACTACCAAAAAATAAAGGGTTACAAATTATGCACAGTATACATATAAAAAGAGATAACAATAACATTTAACAATAAAATTATACATTAAATTATATACATAATGACACGCCCTATAGGTATGGAGATATTCTGTCTCTCCAAGTATGTCCAAAGCCTAATTAAGGTGCAATATTGTCACTGTCCGTATGGCGTAAATATTGTCACTGTCCGTTGGCGTAAATATTATCACTGTCTAATGTAGCATACTGATTGTACTTTCCAGTCTGTTACTTGTGTTCACAAAATATGAAAGTTTGTCATGAGAACACATGAATTGGGAACAATTGTTCGTTCACATTATACACTAAAGGATTGATATTGTTCTGTAGGCTGTGCCAAAATTAGTGATATTCCATATGGAAGGAATATTCTCTGAGCAGGATCAGCTGTGACATCACTTTATACAAAGAAGTTGCACTAACTGTGTAAATGACGTTGAACTTAACACTGCGAACATGGAGTTGCACTAAGACGTTGCATTAAAATGATAAAAATGCAGTTGCATTACAACGTTGCACTAAACGATGAAAATGAAGTTGCATTGTTTGGTACCCTTTGGTCCAAGGAAGGCATGATTTCGTTTTCGGTTAATGATGTTGCATACATGTGCTGGTAAAGGCTTATGTGAGCTGTAAAACTACGCCTTTGTTGCTGCAAAAGTCTTTATAATGGCAACTTTCGTTTTTTGAAGACCGGATCCGTGTCTGCAAACTTCTGCAGTAATCATAGTTAGGGTATGTAAATGCACATAGTTTTTTCCACAATGTACTTTATCAATATAAAAAAGCTGATGTAATTTCAGATTAGACATTCTATTCGTACTTTAATATACAACTAGACTTAGGAGCTTTAGAGTCCTTGAACTCTGTCCACTGCATTGTACCAGAGAACATTTTACTTTTAATGTTTTCTACATTCTTAACATACCTATTTTACATTAAATACATTTATTTTATCTTAATCACCTTTATTTTACATTAATCATTTATATACATATTCTTTATAGAAATTCTTATTGAACAAGGAATTTTTGTTTTCTTAAGAATTATTTATTCTTATTTACAAGAGCTCTCTTAAATGTCTTATTTCATTCTAGACCTTAATCAATCACCACAATCTATCCTCTAACCATTTCTCTATTCATTCCTAATAATTTTTCTACTAATTTCTACTTAATTCTCTAACCATTTCTCTATTCATTTCTAATTAATTTCTCTAATCATTTCTAATTAATCCTCTAATAATTTCTCTATTCATTCCTAATAATTTTTCTACTAATTTCTACTTAATTCTCTAACCATTTCTTTATTCATTCCTAATTAATTTCTCTAATCATTTCTAATTAATCCTCTAATCATTTCTCAATTCAGTCTTAACCAATTACTTTACTCCATCCTCTAATCACTTCTGTACTAATTTCTACTTAATTCTCTAACCCATTTCTTTATTCATTTCTAATTATTTCTACAAATTTCAACTTAATTCTCTACCCATTTCTTTTATTCATTTCTAATAATAATCCTCTAATAATTTCTAAACGTTTTTGATTCCCCTCCTTACGTAACACCCGGCTGTCCGGTTTAAAATTGCCATCCCCGGTAAAGGCTTGTACCGCCGTATACATCCTACGCTAGCAGCGGTCACTTTTCGTACGACCTGACAAAAGTTTTTTTTTCTTTTCTTTCTGTTTACGTGGGCCAATAACAGACGCTGTCTTTGATTCTGTCCTACGGTAATTCTCTCTAATTGAAACCGCGTACGTGATTTGCTTCCGCTTGTCATGTGACTAGAGCGAGTAGAGTCGAAAAAAAATTCAAAGTCAACGCGGCAGTGTGCTTTCTCTTTGTGTGCTGCACAACGGATTTATACAAATTGGATTACACATATTAATTTTTCTGGAAGTTCCGTGAGTGAAATTACTCTTATTTTTTTATTTAGGATTACAGTTTAATGTACTTGTTTCGCTTGGGTGCTTAGATTTGCTTACTTAAAGTTTAAATTACTTATTTTAGGAATTAGATTTGCTTAGGTTGTTCGACTGACAGCCGATCGCTCTGTCTGTCCGGTCATTTAAACTTTAGACGCCTGCATCTCAGTTTATTTTACCTTAACTCCCTAAGTTCTAAATTACGTGAAAGTTTAATTTAATTGCCTCACTTTTACGGTTATTTCTTTAAATATTATTTATAATGGCACGTTAATCATAAAGAATTCTTGTTACATTTCGTTTTACTCCTCTAAGTCTTTACTGAGATAACCTTTTCTCTGGATTAATTTTAATCGGTATTATTTTAACTTCTATTTACGTGACCTACGTGTAACTTTAAATTATTTTCCACTGACCTATTCATGTTATTTTATTTTCCGTGGCCTCAGATTATAATGAGAGTTGCGAAATACTCTCCCGTAAACGGTTGATTTCTGTTTATGTATATTTTCTACGTTCTCCTCCTCTTGGGGATTATTTATATTATTTGAGCTAACTTTGTCAGTGTTCGTTGTATTCTCTGTGATAGGAATAGTCGATTGACCTCTCGATCTCTCTGCGACCCTTTTCTCTTTCTCTTGAACCTGTTCCGGCGGGAGGGGGGAGCGGGTTTCCCTCGCGGAGCGACCTTCTTCCAATTCGAGTTGAAATGGGAGAATGCCCTCGAAGGAGCCATCATCAGCCTCTGCTGTTTCTCCGGTGGCAACGCTTATCTCCGGCGCAATGTTTGTTTCGGTTTGCAAGTCGCCCTCCTGAAAGTCTCCTCCCGTAAACGGTTGGGTTTCCGCGTCGAACCGTGCTGAATGTAATAAATGCGGTCTCCTGTCAGGCATTTCATATATACGATTTATATTTATTTTGATTGGCTTTGCCCTAGGATCTTTAATTAGTTTTAATAAAAATAAGTGGGTTGTTAGTTTTTCTATTATTCTATACGGGCCTCTAAAACGTTTTTTTCCGAAGTTTGGAATGTTTTTGACAAAAACTTTTTGGCCTAATTCTAGTTTTCTAAATTTTGCTTTTTGTAAATATTTTTCCTCCTGTATCTCTTGTGTGCGGATTAAATTTTCGTAGGCTTGTTTGTATGCTACGGCCATAGTTTCCAGCTTTTGAGGTTGATTTCGTATATAATTTTGAGTCTCTTCCGCGTTATTTGGTACGATGTCCATAAATAATGGTAAGTCCCGTGAAAAGAACAAGAAGTTCGGTGACATACCTGTGGCTGGGTGGTCTACTGCATTATAACATGCTTTATGAATTCCTACGGCTGTTTCCCAATCGTCTTGTTTGTAACACTCGATTGCACGTTTTATGGCTGAATTAATTCTTTCTGAGATTCCGTTTGTTCTCGGATTCGCTGCTGAAGTTAATTTTGCATGTATATCTAGTTTATCAAGTATAGCTTTGAATAATTGGCTAGTAAATTGGCTCCCGCGGTCCGTCAACACAAATTCACTTTTGCCGTAAGTAGTTACATACGTAATTAATTTTGTTGCAATGGTGTCTGCCGTAATGTTATCTATCGGATAAAGTTCCGCGTGCCTGCTAAAATGACATACCACAGTCAAAATGTACCGGTTCCCATATTTACTTCTTCTTAGAGGTCCCAAAATGTCAAGTGACAGTAAATTTCCGGGATAGTGCGGAATTACATTCCTACCTAATGGGAAGGGGGGGTGAACTCCTTTGAGTCCCCTACAGTCCTCACAAGAATTTACATAATTCTTTGTGTCTCCATAAATTCCAACCCAAAAATAGCGTTTGCTAACCAAATCGTACAGTTTTCCTACTCCCTGATGAGGGCTATGCAAATGTAGTAAAATTCTACTTTGTAATGTCTTCGGAACCACTACCCGTTCTATTGCGCTATCGCGGATGCTATTTTTATCTTGCGAGACATACATCAATAAATCCGTTTCTGGGTCAATAAAATATTGTTCGAAATCCCTAGTTTTGCTATGCTGTTGTTCTCTAATATTATTCCTAAGTTTATTTACAATGTCGTCTTTAATTTGCTCTGTGTGTATTTCTTCGATATTTGGAAGTTGGGATTTATTTTCTAAGCTGTTTACTGTTTCAATATTATTTTTATTCCCTACAATTTCTATGTTACTGAGGTTGTTCTCGAAATTTTCTCTGGAGAGATAGTCTGCTAAGATGTTGGAGTTTCCGTCTATGTGTATAAAGTCATAATCATATTCAGATAGTTTTAATAGCCAGCGGGCTTCTAAATTAGCCGGGTTAGAAATTTTTAAGTGATATTTAAGGGGTCTGTGGTCGGAAATAATATAGAATTTTTTTCCGTAAAGGTAATTGTGGAAATTTTTGACTCCATAGAATATAGCCATGAGCTCTGTTTTTACTGCGGGATATCTTTGCTCGTGTGGTTTAAGTTTTTTACTGTAGTAAAGTACAGGTTGTAAGCGTTCATTATTCTTTTGTAATAGAACTGAAGAAATAGAGGTCGAGCTTCCGTCTGTATTAAGGTAGAATGGTTTGTCTACATCCGGTTGTAGCACTAAAGGATGTTGAAAAAATTTATTTTGTAGTTCTTGAAATGCGTCATTGCATTGCGGAGACCATGAAAATTTATTCCGCTTAGCCGTTAGCTCAACTAGTGGAGCGGTGAGTTGCGCATAGTCTGGGATTAATGTTCGATAAAAATTACATAGGCCTAAAAATTTTTTAAGTTTTCGAACAGTGTTTGGTCTGGGAAAAGAAACAATTTTTTTTGTATTATTATCAGTTGGACTTAATCCCTGTTTAGTCACTGTAAACCCTAAATATTCCATTTTCTCTCTAGAGAATTCACATTTGGTCGGTGTCAATGTTAAATTAAAATCTCTTAGCCTTTGAAAAACAAGCTCTAATTTCTCTTTTAATCCTTCATATGTGTGTGCCGCTAAAACCACATCATCAAAATATGCGTAAATGTCATGTTCGTGTAAATCTCTAAGAACGATATCTATAGCTTTTTGAAACCACGCGCCGCTAGTTTTATGTCCAAATATTAATCTGTTGTATTCGAATCTTCCATATGGGCTTGTGAATGCCATCTTATGTCTTTCTTCCTCTGGTAATAAAATTTGTGAAAATGCGCTCTGGAAATCTAATTTTGCGTAAAATTCGAAACCTGCTAGTTTTGTCATAATATTTTGAATTTTTGGTACTGGATAATTAAAGTTCTGTGAGATACTGTTTAAGAGTCGTATATCCAAACAAATTCTGAATTTATCTGTATTTTGTTTTTTCACTAGAACCATTCCTGCGCTATAATTAGAGTCGCTATGCCTAATTATGTTTGCTTGCAACATTTCATCAATTTGTCTTTTTAATTCTTTTCTCAAAGCGTAGGGCACGTCATAAGCTCTAATTTCTATCGGATTCTGGTGCGATAAAATAAATTTAGGTTTTACTACTTCAGTACATCCTAAAGTGTTTAAATTTTTGGAAAATACGTCTCCGTAATCCATTAATAATTTCAATAAATCTTTCCTCTGATCGACTGGCATGTGGTCTAAGTTAAAGTCTGTTTCCAGTAATTCGTTCCGTCTAATTTCTCTTATTTTATTTATTCTCTCTTCCAATTCTATTTTATTCCTATTAGTATCTGTAAGGTGAATTTCCTCATTAGCCTGTTTAATATTGTGTTTTAATTTCCCTATCAAAGTGTTTTTATTAAGTGTAATTTTATGTGATCCTTCATTCTTAATTGATATGAATTTATTTGGGTTAGTCTCTTCTGTTTCTAAGTGAAAAATCGTTGGGTTGATGTTTAAAGGCTGTTTTAAAATTTTTGGTTCAAAATTATAATTTTCTAATTTATTTTCTGTGTAAGTGCAATTAATTTCAACTAGTTTAGATTCTTGCGGGTCTATTTTAATTTTCTTGCGCGTTCTAATTGCTGTATCTGAATTTATATTTAGCACGCTTTCTTGCTCTCCTAAAGGGATTATTATATTATCTATTTTTATTATGTTTTGTTTAGTATCGATGATGGCGTTATGAAGTTTCAAAAAATCAAAACCGATTATCCCAGCATAATTATGCGGAAATTTGGCGGTAGTAACGTAGAATATGTGTTTAAAGATTTTATTTTCAATTTTAAATGACGTTTGTATAACGTTTATATAATTTAGTCTTTCTCCTGCCAACGTTTTAATTGTGACTGATCTAGATAAATATTTGACGTGACATATTTCCCTTATTTTTTGGAATTCTTCTTTTCCGATTATACTAATCGTCGCTCCACTGTCTACCATTATTGCAACGGGCCTTTTATTAAACATAACTTGTATTGTAGGTAATTTTATAGATTTTTCTCCTAATTTTTCGTCTAAAGCAGAAATCACTTCGTATTTACACACCTTCCTATCCTTATGAATTTGTACATTCTTTATTTCTCCCTGGTTATCAACATAACCAAATCCATCGTAACTTAACTGGGGCGGGTTTTTTGGGAGCTTATGATAATTGCCGCCCCTCTCTAGTTTAAAGCAGCTCTTCTGGGGAATGTATTTTCTCTCTCATTGTATCTGTTTCCTCTAAATGTACGTGAAAACCCCGGATTTCGCCTTGCGTATTCTCCGCGGGGGAAATTGTTAGCTGGCCCCTGCCTTTCTCTTTGCGTATATTGCCTTTCGCTCTGGTTGTTAAACTGCTGTGGGCGTGAACTCTGGGATCTACGCATTTCATTTTCCCGGTTATATAATCTACAATTTATCATCAGATGGTTTGTGCGTCCGCAAAATAGACAAAACATATCATTAGGGATATTATTATTAGAAGTTCTAGCTTTAGGTGTGTTTTGTTCCAATCTAAGTGCGTTAATTTGTTCGCCTAATGTTTCTAACAAATATCTGTTAGCATTTTCCTGTTCTTTTCGTAGTTTTTCGATTTCCGTTTGTAAAGCCGGTGGTCCAGGGTGCGCGAAAATATTGTTTACAGCTTCTGTTTCAGGTGGAGAAATTGCTATTGCGTTTTCAATATTTTCTGCTATTACAATCGCCGCTTCGAAGGATAACGGGTTTGCTTTTAGCACCTCTTTCTTAATTTGCGTGTTTAGTGCGTCCAAAAATTTTCCTAGTCTTAATTGGTCAATGATTTTTTTCGACTCCTCGCTACTCAAATCACCTGCACTTTCTAGATAAGTCAGCGTGATACATTTGATTCTGTGTGCTAATGCCTTAACGCTCTCACCTTCAAATTGTTTAGTTAGAGTAAATTGTATTTGGCGGGTCGTTATGCTAGTCCTCTGTGAAAAAAATTCTAGTAGCCTTTCCTTTAGTACTTCGTACGAATTTTCTTTACGTAATTCCGGCGAACTCGCTAGGAATTTTAGTGCATTTCCCTTTAAACGCGACTTTAATACTACGAGTTTTTCTGGTTCGGTCCATTTTCCTAGCTTGGCTATCGAATCAAATTGATCGAAAAATATTTTACAGTCTGTTTCAGCATTTCCTTCGAATACCCCAAGTAAAAAGGTTAACCCCTGTAAACGACTTTGATTTTCGCCTCCCTGCTCGGGCGCTTCTGTACTATTTGTATCCGGCATCTTGTACAATTTTTATATCTACTTTCAAATTATTAAATATTAACTCACTTATTATTTACAATATTACAAAGATCTTCCCATGATGCATATTCATTTCACAAAAAAAAATTTCTCTGAATTTTGAATTTTGAATAATTACATTATCCAGTCAAATATTAATCGAGGCACTTTGATAACTGTGCACAAGACTGGTCTCGGCGCCATAATATGTGGCGTGGCTCCGCTGAAATCTTACAATTACACATTGGCCGTTAATCGTACTTCTGCACGCCACTTGCTCGATTACCGAGCATATCTCCAGGTTCTGATTAATTAGAAAATGCATCACGAGAACACACAATAAATACTAATTAAAAGTTAATAAAGCTTTTATTTTAAAATACTTATATTCAAAACTTGTTACTTAAAATTTAAAAAAACCACAAAATGTCATCTTAATTACATAGAACATATTTACATTCGCTAAGTAGGTATTGGATAATGATCGATCTGATCATTTCCCCCTCTCTAGTTAAATTAAATATCATAATAGCCCTCAAGTTAGGCAGTTAACTTCCTTATTAAATAATATATATTCTCTGATACTCAGTCTGCAGTGGGAGAGGACAAAAGGACTTACCCCTTTTAGGTACGGCAGGACGGCATCGAGGTGGCACTCATCCGTCGGTTATTAGACGACCCAGTCTAAACTCTGAAAATTACCAACTGAGTTCTCTCTCAACTCTTCTTCTCTTCGTCGGGATCTCGGACGGCCCCCTGGCCGGGCTCCATAACTGACGCTTGGCCGCTATAGGTTCGAAAACCCATAAATTCAGTGACGCGGCCGGGCTCCATCGAATCACTGGACTTGGCCCCTTCCCAAGGGTTGGCTAAAAATTGGGGGGCCCTAGCCCTCTTGCAGGTGTCCATTTTATTTAAAAACAAGATAGCGTCCTTTGCCATTTTCTCACCACTGCAGCTGGTCTCTTACTCATAGCCAAGGAATGTCAACCGTTCCCAAAGAGAGAGAGGGGGGGGGGGGGGGGTAATACTTTCTAGAAGTGAAGTGGCGACAGGAAAATTCCAATACTGTCCCACGACAGTAAGTCACTTGTGGGCGGGGCTGGTGCTGATTAGTTTTGGGTACGATTCGAAATAAAAGAACCCGCTTTTTTTGCGAAATGGCTCGCAAAAGTTTGTATCCACTCTAGCTGAAAAACTAATGGACCGAATTTCACAAAATTCGGTAGATGAGTCACTTGTGGGTTACCCTGGTGCTGATTAGATTTTGGTACGATTCGGAAAAATAATCTGCCTTTTTTTGCAAAATGGCCCACAAAAATCGTCAAAATCTAAACTAAAAAGCTACTTATGCCCAATATATCCATTAAATGCTTGTTTAATACGAATTTTTTTAAGGAAGAAAAGAATAAGACCAACCACATTACACTAGGACTAGCCGTTCTCGAGATATATTAGTTTTTTTCATATTTTTCCACGCCATCTTTGAAAATAAGTCCAGTTATCAAATGAGAACGAAAATTGAATTAAAAGTGAACTAAATTTAATTGAAATAAAGAGAACGTGGATATAAGTCTGCAGGGAAAGTCATGTTCTGCCCACATCAGATTTTTTTTCCCCTGCAATACATGGTAATGCATAGGGAAAGTATTGGAATCATGTCGAAAATCGCAACTCGAGTTTTCGACGGATCTACACGTTTCGAGACCTCTAGAATACGAAAAAACCATTTTTAGCGTGACGTCTGTGTGTGTGTCTGTGTGTCTGTGTTTCTGTCTGTGTGTCTGTCTGTCTGTCTGTGCAGATTTTATATCCTCTCTAACTAAAAAACTAATACACCGAATTTCACAAAATTTTGTAGGTAAGTCACTTGTGGGCGGGGCTGGTACTGATTAGTTTTGGGTACGATTCGGGATAAAAGAACCCGCCTTTTTTTGCGAAATGGCCCGAAAAATCTTGTATCCACTCTAACTGAAAAACTAATAAACCGAATTTCACAAAATTCGGTGGATAAGTCACTTGTGGGTTACCCTGGTGCTGATTAGATTTTGGTACGATTCGGAAAAAAATAACCTGCCTTTTTTTGCAAAATAGCCCGCAAAAATCGTCAAAATCTGAACTAAAGAAGTAGGTATACTCAGATATATCCATTAAATGCCCGTTTAATACGTAATTTTTAATGACGAAAGGAATAAGACCAACCCCATTACACTAGGACTAGCCGTTCTCGAGATATTTTAGTTTTACGTACTTTCCCTACGCCACCTTTGAAAATAAGCCCGGTTACTGAATGAGAACGAAAATTGAATTAAAAGTGAAATAAATTTAATTAAAATAAAGATAACGTTAATATAAGTCTGCAGAGAAAGTCATGTGCTGCCCACATCAGATTTTTACTTTCCCTGCAATACATGGTAATGTATAGGGAAAGTATTGGAATCATGCCGAAAATCGCAACTCGAGTTTTCTACGGATCTATACGTTTCGAGACCTCTAGAATACGAAAAAACTATTTTTAGCGTGACGTCTGTGTGTGTGTCTGTGTGTCTGTCTGTGCAGATTTTGTATCCACTCTAACTAAAAAACTAATTGACCGAATTTCATAAAATTTGGTAGGTAAGTCACTTGTGCACGAATCTGGTGCTGATTAGTTTTGAGTATGACTCGGGTTAAAAGAACCCGCCTTTTTTTTTACGAAATTGCCCGCAAAAGCTTGTATCCACTCTAACTGAAAAACTAATGGACCGAATTTCACAAAATTTGGTAGATAAGTCGCTTGTAGGCCACCCTGGTGCTGATTAGATTTTGGTATAATTCGAAAAAAAATAACCTGCCTTTTTTTGCTAAATGGCCCGTAAAAATCATCAAAATCTAAACTTAAGAACTACGTATGCTCAAATATAGCCATTAAATGCTTGTTTAATACGTAATTTTTTGCGAAGAAAAGAATAAGACCAACCCCATTACACTAGGACTAGCCCTTCTCAAGATATTTTAGTTTTTCGTATTTTTCCTACACCATTTTTGAAAATAAGTCCAGTTTTCAAATGAGAACGAAAATTGAATTAAAATCTAATTAAATCTAATTTAAATAAATAGAACGTGAATATAAGTCTGCAGGGAAAGTCATGTGCTGCCCACATCAGATTTTTATTTTCCCTGCAATACATGGTAATGTATAGGGAAAGTATTGAAGCCATGTCGAAAATCGCAACTCGAGTTTTCGACGGATCTACACGTTTCGGGACCTCTAGAATACGAAAAAATCTGATGTGGGCAGCACATGACTTTCCCTGCAGACGTTTATTTTCACGTTCTCTTTATTTATTTTTAAATTTATTTCACATTTAATTCAATTTTCGTTCTCATTCGGTAACCGGACTTATTATTAAAGGTGGCGTAGAGAAAATACGAAAAACTAAAATATCTCGAGAACGGCTAGTCCTAGTGTAATGGGGTAGATCTTTTTCTTTTCGTCGTTAAAAATTACGTGTTAAACGAGCATTTAATGGATATATTTGAGTATATCTAGTTCATTAGTTTAGATTTTGACGATTTTTGCGGGCCATTTTGCAAAAAAAGGCAGGTTATTTTTTTTCGAATCGTACCAAAATCTAATCAGCACCAGGGTAACCCACAAGTGACTCATCTACCAAATTTTGTAAAATTCGGTTCATTAGTTTTTCAGTTACAGTGGATACAAGCTTTTGCGGGCCATTTTGCAAAAAAAGACGGGTTCTTTTATCCCGAATCGTACCCAAAACTAATCAGCACCAGAGTCGCTCACAAGTGACTTACCTACCAAATTTTATGAAATTTGGTCGATTACTTTTTTAGTTAGAGTGGATACAAAATCTGCACAGACAGACACACAGACAGACTCACAGACAAACAGAGAGACAGACACACAGACAGACACACAGACGTCACGATAAAAATGGTTTTTTCGTATTCTACAGGTCTCGAAACGTGTAGATCCGTCGAAAACTCGAGTTGTGATTTTCGGCATGATTCCCATACTTTCCCTATACATTACCATGTATTGCAGGGAAAGTAAAAACCATTTTTAGCGTGACGTCTATGTGTCTGTCTGTGTGTCTGTTTGTGTGTCTGTCTGTGTGTCTGTCTGTGCAGATTTTGTATCCACTCTAACTAAAAAACTAATACATCGAATTCCACAAAATTTTGTAGGTAAGTCACTTGTGGGCGGGGCTGGTGCTGATTAGTTTTGGGTACGATTCGAAATAAAAGAACCCGCTTTTTTTGCGAAATGGCTCGCAAAAGTTTGTATCCACTCTAGCTGAAAAACTAATGGACCGAATTTCACAAAATTCGGTAGATGAGTCACTTGTGGGTTACCCTGGTGCTGATTAGATTTTGGTACGATTCGGAAAAATAATCTGCCTTTTTTTGCAAAATGGCCCACAAAAATCGTCAAAATCTAAACTAAAAAGCTACTTATGCCCAAATATATCCATTAAATGCTTGTTTAATACGAATTTTTTTAAGGAAGAAAAGAATAAGACCAACCACATTACACTAGGACTAGCCGTTCTCGAGATATATTAGTTTTTTTCATATTTTTCCACGCCATCTTTGAAAATAAGTCCAGTTATCAAATGAGAACGAAAATTGAATTAAAAGTGAACTAAATTTAATTGAAATAAAGAGAACGTGGATATAAGTCTGCAGGGAAAGTCATGTTCTGCCCACATCAGATTTTTTTTTCCCCTGCAATACATGGTAATGCATAGGGAAAGTATTGGAATCATGTCGAAAATCGCAACTCGAGTTTTCGACGGATCTACACGTTTCGAGACCTCTAGAATACGAAAAAACCATTTTTAGCGTGACGTCTGTGTGTGTGTCTGTGTGTCTGTGTTTCTGTCTGTGTGTCTGTCTGTCTGTCTGTGCAGATTTTTTATCCACTCTAACTAAAAAACTAATGGACCGAATTTCACAAAATTTGGCAGGTAAGTCACTTGTGAGCGAGTCAGGTGCTGATTAGTTTTGGGTAGAATTCCGGATAAAAGAACCCGCCTTTTTTGCGAAATGACCCGCAAACGTTATTATCCACTCTAACTAAAAAACTAATGGACCGAATTGCACAAAATTCAGTAGATGAGTCACTTGTGGGTTACCCTGGTGCTGATTAGATTTTGGTACGATTCGGAAAAAAATAACCCGCCTTTTTTTGCAAAATGGCCCGCAAAAATCGTCAAAATCTAAATTAAATGCTACGGTATGCTCAAATATATCCATTAAATGCTTGTTTAATACGTAATGTTTAACGAAGAAAAGAATAAGACCAACCCCATTACACTAGGACTAGCCGTTCTCGAGATATTTTAGTTTTTCGTATTTTCTCTACGCAAGCTTTGTAAATAAGTCCGGTTACCGAATGAGAAAGAAAATTGAATTAAAAGTGAAATAAATTTAATTAAAATTAAGAGAATGTGGATATAAGTCTGCAGGGAACGTCATGTGCTGCCCACATCAGATTTTTTTTCCCCCTGCAATACATGGTAATGCATAGGGAAAGTATTGGAATCATGCCAAAAATCGCAACTGGAGTTTTCGACGGATCTACACGTTTCGAGACCTCTAGAATACGAAAAAACTATTTTTAGCGTGACGTCTGTGTGTGTGTCTGTGTGTCTGTCTGTCTGTGCAATGTATTTATCCACTCTAATTCAAAAACTAATGGGCCGAATTTCATAAAATTTGGTAGGTAAGTCACTTGTGTGTGACCCTGGTGCTGATTAGTTTTGGGTACTATTCGGAATAAACCAACCCGCCTTGTTTTGCGAAATGGCCCTCAAAATTTGCCTTTATCCACTGTAACTGAAAAACTAATTGATCAAATTTTATAATATTTAGTACATAAGTCACTTGTAGGTCACCCTGGTGCTGATTAAATTTTGATACGATTCGGAAAAGAACAACCTGCCTTTTATTTTTCGAAATGGCACGCAAAAGTTGTATATTTCCACTCTAACTCAACTAATCGACTGAATTTCGTAAAATTCAGTAGATAAGCCACTTGTTGTCGACCCTGGTGCTGATTAGATTTTGGTACGATTCGGAAAAGAACAACCTGCTTTTTCTTAGGAAATGGCCTGCAAAAATTTCATGTATCCACACTAGCTAAAATACTAATAGACCAAATTTCTGAAAATTTGGTAGATAAGTTACTTGTGGGATACTCTGGTGCTGATTAGATTTTGGTACAATGCGGAGAAGAACAACCTGCCTTTCTTACGAAATGGCCCGCAAAAAACGCCCAGATCTAAAAAAAAATTACTATATAAAAGTACTATATACGGACACCACTCTAAAAATATTCATAACGTGTTCGGGATGTTTTTGATGTCAATACGTTCTAAAACATGTATTGACATCAAAATCTGGAAATTAATAAAAAATCGTAAAAAAATACTTTCTCTATATTATTTTTACAGCATGGGAAAGAAAATCTTCGTAAATACAATCTAATCGACAATTACAACTGGGATCTTTCGCGTTCTCTTTATTTCTACAATAATTTATTATATTGAGTTTAATTGTACAACATAACACCCATAATTATTTAAAATTGCACTCAATTTGCACTTTTAATTCAATTTTCGTCCTCATTTAGTAACTGGATTTATTTTCAAAGGTAGCGTAAGAGAAAATGCGAAAATCCTAGAATATCTCAAGAACGGATAGTCTTAGTGTAGTGGGGTTGGTCTTCACGCACAACAAGCATGTAATTGATATATTTGAGCATACGTAGCTTTTATTTTAGATTTTGACGATTTTTGCGAGCATTTCGCAAAAAATGACAGTGTCTTTTTTCCGAATCGTACCAAAATCTAATCAGCATCAGGGTAATCCACATTTGTTTTATCTACCAAATTTTGTAAAATCTGATCCATTATCGTTTCAGCTAGAGTGGATAAAGGCAATTTTCGCGATCCATTTTGCAAAAAAAGGCGGGTACTTTTATTTCGAATCGTACCAAAAACAAATCAGCACCAGGGTCATACATAAATGCCTTACCAACCAAATTTTATGAAATTTGGTAAATTAGTTTTTGAGTTAAAGTGGATATATATATTGCACAGATAGACACACAGATAGACACACAGACAGACATACGCACAGACAGACACACACACACACATAGACGTCACACTAGAATTTTTTTTTTCGTATTCTAGAGGTCCCAAAACGTGTAGATCCGTCGAAAATTAGAGTTACGATTTTCGGCATGATTCCAATACTTCCCCTATACATTACCATGTATGGCAGGGAAAGTGAAATGGAAAAGACCTGGGCTTCAACATGGCAATATCTTTCGTTTTACTCTGACATTCTTACTGCCTACGAAATTATATTAAATGCACCTATATAATGTACATTTATTTCAGTCTTTCATCAAAGTGCATTAAATGTTATCCGTTTATCTTCCATTTACTTGCCTACAAACAAAGATTATGTAGATTACAATCTAATTTAAAGGAAGCTATGTGGATTATGGGAAAGAAGCGGGAAATTAATTAGGAGAGTTTGAGCTAAAAAATTATCCCCGAAATTTAAAATGCAGTATTTCTAGAAGAGGTCTTCCCAATAAATTTGTATAGAAGGGTCCACGAACATACAGTTTAGGTCTAGCTATAGTAAAGTGACTATTCGAAATCGAATAAAAGGTATCGCAGCGTCCCTAGCGGTGAATTAAGAAAACGTTGGAATAAAGACTTCAACAAAGCTAGATAGAAGAAAATACCAATTACAAAGTCTTATAGGATTATCTAATTGATAGGAATTCACTCCAAGAACGTTCGAAATATGTATATTTAAGGCAATAAATACCTGTTAAAAGTTCGTATCATCAGGGTCTGTAATAACGTGGCACCTTCAATGGTTGGCAAACTGCGCTGCAATATTTTTATCGAATTCAAATGTGAATTGTTGTTAACGGTGGGTATTTTGAAAAAGCTGTACATTACTTCCCTGTGCCTAGTTTTTTTTTGCATTCCTGAATAGGATAATGTTACAGACGTACATAATGCTCTCACTGGAGTCTCTTTGAAAAAAAGACATGCAATATTTCCTACAACGTGAATTGGGGTTTCCATATGCTGGAGTTCGGAAGGAAGGTTTTCAAATTTTACGATATATCACTAATTTGGCGACATTTGGAGACTTTTCGAAGGTTCCAGAAAGACCTCAAAATAACGAATATTCTACATGATAGGAGTAATTTCTAAAAGTTTCTATAGAGTCTAAAAAAAATTATCACTCAGTTGGAGAGCTGTTGGCGTCATATGAGCTACATTGAACTGCGACAGTCGTCAATGTTTTGAAAATATTATGAGCGGTTTTGTTTATGTCAATATATCGAGAAGAGTATCCGTTGGTTTGTGAAATTAGTGGAGGATTTAGTGCTGTTTGACTGTATATTTGTTCCTGTTTATGCTGTGCTTGTGAATAAACATAGTAGGTATCCAGAAACTCTTTGTATCCTGAGCGTACACCCACGATTCCAGGGGATACATTGTAACAATAATCATTCGGTAGTAAACCTTTTGTGTCAAATGCATGTCTTCTGTAACAGTTTATTGAATATTACTACTAATAAACAATGCTCTACAACTTTGGAAATGGCTTTTTTGTCTATATTGCTTTCTTTCGGAATTCATTTTCTAAATTTTTATATCCCTTGCTAGAGGCGCTGCAATCCATTTTATACTTCACTTTTCGCATCAATTCGATCGAGCGTGGTCACTTTATAGTTTAAGTAAAACCAAAGGTGTAGATTAATGTACCTATTCTTACAAAGTTATTGGAGTGCTTAAAGATTATCTCAAAAACTTTCTATAATGTGTTTCGTACTTTCTAACGTTGGTTAATTTAATATCTCCACATTTATCAGTTCATATCTTATCATTCGTCATAAATCCATTACTTCAACTCTGAATTAAATTATTCACAATAAATATTCGATAAAAAAAGCCAATAGACAATTGCAACTGGGATATTTCTAAAATGATAAGAGGAAACTTCGTGAAATCAAAGGAATGCAATTTCAATACGAGGGGAAATGAAAAATGCAAGACCTGTTTTAATAACAACAATGTCTTTCGTTTTATTCGGGTATTCCTACTGCTTATGCAATTGAATTAATAATATCCATAAAACGTACATTTATTTCAGTGCTTTGTCAGAGTACATCGAATTAATATAGGTTTATCTTCCAAATAAAGATTATGTATCACAATCTAATTTAAAGGAAGTCACTTGGATTATGGGAAAGAAAGGGGGATTTAATTAAGAGAATTGGAGCTGCAATATCATTCTCAAAACTAAAATTGTTTCCCCCTTTTTGACAATTCTTTTAACATAATGCACGAAAAATAAACATTGATTAAAATTTTACATTAATTCGTAATTAAATAAGAATAATGATGTGGCACGATGATTTTTGAAAGCATTTTAAAGGTGTTGCAAATTTAATGTATTTTCACTGGCATGAATACATAATATTACTTTCCTTATATACATAATATATAAGGAAAGTATTGTGACGGAGTCGAAAATTCGAATTCGAATTTTTGACGGGAGAGCACGTTTCAAGTATCCCTGATCACGAATCAAACATTTTTGAAGTGAGATCTGTATGTGTGTGTGTGTGAAAGTATGTGTGTGTGTGTGTGTGTCAGTAAGACTGTGAAGACGATAACTGACGAACAAATGGACCGATTCGAACGAAATTTGGTACAAAAATTACGATCCGTAAACACTGGTAGCCCATTGTTTTTATACGCAGAACCCCCTAAATGTTCAGAACCCCCTAAATTTTCAAGTGAAATTTTGAAAAAATCGTCAAAAAATCAAAACCGCTAATAAAGTTACGCAAATAAATATTTCTTATGTAATTTTTCATTAGAAAATGATTGACATAAATTTTAGAACGCTAACATGAACCGTTCTTGAGATATTGCACATTTTTCAAAAAAATTATCAAAAAATTACATAAAATAAAAAATATATATATATTTCCTATTGTGAAACACGTTCACTTTTCATATGTAATAGCATGCGATAAATTGGGTGA
Organism: Amaurobius ferox; assembly: GCA_951213105.1. NCBI lineage: Eukaryota > Metazoa > Arthropoda > Arachnida > Araneae > Amaurobiidae > Amaurobius > Amaurobius ferox. The sequence continues at coordinate 123,848,443 of OX578149.1, read as the reverse complement.
CATCATTCTCGTGGATCTAGCTCGCTCCATTCATGAAAAAAGATACTTTGCGTAATACTTTTGTATTTGAACGCCAATAGTCATTTATCTGCTGTAAGAATAACTTATTTCTTCGTCCATAAAGCTTAGCGAGATTTTGGTGACGAATTTGGTCGAATGTCACCAATTTGGCGACTTTTTTAAATGCTGCTAAATTAACGAAAAACTTGCCAAATGGATAAAAATGACGCTAAATCAATGATGACTCATTGATGATGACGACCTGGAAAACGTTGACTCATTGACGAAATTCAATATCTTGGAAAGAATATAAATAACAACTATAAAAATAATCAATTTTTTTTTAATGTAAAAATAGTAAATTCATTGCATTATATAAGGAAAGTCATGTGCTGCCCACATCAGATTATTCTATTCTTAGTTACGGCATTCCTATATAAATATAAAAATGAAAGTGTGTCTGTATGTATGTCGTGATAGTAGAATTTACCCAACGAAGAGACTTGTTAATCATATTAATATCCAATTTATTAATTTTACAGTATTGGAGCACAACTCTCTACATTGGACGGTTTTTCCGTCAGCTTCTATCGCGAAGTCTCAGCGCAATCTTCCATGGTTACATACACGTTACATTTAGTTCGGAGGGAGGAATATGCTAGAATCATGGGAAATATGCCGTCCTCGCGGTTTTTATATTTCAAATATGTTGTTGCTTAGGCGCCCCTTCACCATGGGGGAATTAGTAACGAATATTTCAAACATGTGATGGGGCGCAGTTACAAATGAGGAAACCTAACTTAGACATGTATTTCAGGTGTCTAGTTATAACTATATGCTATTTAAGATTGGAAGAGAAGATGGTTTCTAATGAGAAAGTTTACATGATGGTTAAGATTAGCGGCCAAATAAGCTTTTGTAGAGAAAATAAGTACGTGCATTCTCGGGTAATATTAATAGCGTGGGATAGAATTAAGTAAGGTTATAATAAGTACGTTACATTAATAGGAATTTGGAATAAGAATTATGAAGGGGGGTAAAATGGTACTTTCCTTGGGGTAGCTTAAAATTTCTGTACCATGTAGACAAAGGGTTCCTGAGAAGGTCCTGTGTAACTTTTTGTAGGTCTACGACTCTGTACACGCTAAGATCTATCTATAGTAAAGTGACCATGTCTCCGATCAAATAAAAGTTTTTGAAGATCCGTAGAGGGCAATTTAAAATGTTAGGAACATGTACATGGCAACAAAGAGAGATAGACGAAAAATGTGAGTTGAAAGGTTAAAGAGCATTGCATAATGAGTAGCAATCAATAAATAAAAACTATAAAATGTATATATATCTCACAATATGGTTATTGGTGTGTGGCTGCCCTATTCAAAAATGCTAAAATAAACAGCGCTTATATGCACAGGTGTTCGGATTGTTCGAAATTCCCCCGCCATTTACAAAACCCATTTCAGTTCGATAAAGAATATGACTGCGTACTCTCAGACAAAGCGCCGGTGTCACCGTGTTACAATCTCTAATGATACGACTTTTTAACAGATATTTATTACCTTCCATATACACGTTTCGTGCGTTACTGGTTTCGATTTCTATTAATTAGATAACCGTTTAAATTCTTACAACTGACATTATTTTTCTATATCGGTTCGTTGCTGAGTTCGCCGTCATATTTTTTTAATTCTCCGCTGAGGGCGCCACAATCACATTTATTTGATCTGGCCTGGTCACTTTACTATAGCCAGACCAAATGTACACAGTCATTGACCTGTCCGTAGTTATTGGAATACTTAAAGATTATTCCTAGGATTCCTGTATAATCTTACGTCACATAGAAACCGTTCATTCGATTTTAACGAAAATTCGGGTAACTTTCAGTACATTATAGTATGGACGAAAGTGTTCTTTAAAATCCATTTAAATCCAATAATAAGTTTATTTTTATTTGCCCTACATACATAGTAGAATATAGACAGAAAATATTAAAAGGGACTAAGTCAAATTCAATGTTTTGAAGTAACATTACCCTGAACCCGAATTGAACATATATGATGTGTATGTGTAGTATATATATGCATATGTATATTTTTTATATCAGTGCCATATACGGAATCTCAAACTGGAATGTTATACCCAAAATATGAATGTCATACCAATGTCATACCAAAAATAAATAAATAAATAAAAAATACCGTAACACTTTTTGAGGTTGTTTAGTATGTAAAGAAACTTGCCCAGCCGAAACTCGAAACGCAGATTTTCGTACAGCAAGCTGACTCTCTCCCAATTGAGCTACTGATCTTCGTCACAGATCTTCGTTCGGCAAGCTGACTCTCTCCCAACTGAGCTACAGATCTCCGACACAGATATTCGTTCGGCAAGCTGACTCTCTCCCAATTGAGCTACAGATCTCCGTCACAGATATTCGTTCGGCAAGCTGACTCTCTCCCAATTGAGCTACTGATCTTCGTCACAGATCTTCGTTCGGCAAGCTGACTTTCTCCCAATTGAGCTACTGATCTTCGTCACAGATCTTCGTTCGGCAAGCTGACTCTCTCCCAATTGAGCTACTGATCTTCGTCACAGATCTTCGTTCGGCAAGCTGACTCTCTCCCAATTGAGCTACAGATCTCCGTCACAGATATTCGTTCGGCAAGCTGACTCTCTCCCAACTGAGCTACTGATCTTCGTCACAGATCTTCGTTCGGCAAGCTGACTCTCTCCCAATTGAGCTACTGACCTTCGTCACAGATCTTCGTTCGGCAAGCTGACTTTCTCCCAATTGAGCTACTGATCTTCGTCACAGATCTTTGTTCGGCAAGCTGACTCTCTCCCGATTGAGCTACTGATCTTCGTCACAGATCTTCGTTAGGCAAGCTGACTCTCTCCCAATTGAGCTACTGAACTTCGTCACAGATCTTCGTTCGGCAAGCTGACTCTCTCCCACTTGAGCTTCTGATCTTCGTCACGGATCTTCGTTCGGCAAGCTGACTCTCTCCCAATTGAGCTACTGAACTTCGTCACAGATCTTCGTTCGGCAAGCTGACTCTCTCCCAATTGAGCTACTGATCTTCGTCACAGATCTTCGTTCGGCAAGCTGACTCTCTCCCAATTGAGCTACAGATCTCCGTTACAGATATTCGTTCGGCAAGCTGACTCTCTCCCAACTGAGCTACTGATCTTCGTCACAGATCTTCGTTCGGCAAGCTGACTCTCTCCCAATTGAGCTACTGATCTTCGTCACAGATCTTCGTTCGGCAAGCTGACTTTCTCCCAATTGAGCTACTGATCTTCGTCACAGATCTTCGTTCGGCAAGCTGACTCTCTCCCGATTGAGCTACTGATCTTCGTCACAGATCTTCGTTCGGCAAGCTGACTCTCTCCCAATTGAGCTACTGAACTTCGTCACAGATCGTTCGGCAAGCTGACTCTCTCCCACTTGAGCTACTGATCTTCGTCACGGATCTTCGTTCGGCAAGCTGACTCTCTCCAATTGAGCTACTGATCTTCGTCACAGATCTTCGTTCGGCAGGCTGACTCTCTCCCAATTGAGCTACTGAACTTCGTCACCGATCTCCATCAAGACTGGAAGACAATGCAACCTAAACTTGCAAAACAAGATCGCCTTATCTGTCGGATAACAGATTAACAACATCTTGCTTCAGAAGAGAAACAGAGGAAATATTTCTAGAATTAGAAATCATAATTGCTAAAAGCTTTTTTATCCCCCTGACACGATGATTAAAACTCCCATTTCTTATTGAAGCGTAATTTTGCTTTAAAATTCATTAGTTGCAAAGAATACATTTCTCGTACAGTGCAAACAATTTTATAGCGAACCTCCTTGAAATCAGTTGACAACATCGAACAAAAATCGAATTATCAGAAGCCGATCTTGCTCTGCTGAGCTTAGGTAGCGCTGCCCTAAAAGCTTTTTCTCTCCTTCTTTGTTGAAATCTTTATTTTGCTTTGTATTATATTTCATATGAAGATTTATAACCATTTTGTCTTTTCAGAGGGGTATTTCTATAATAAAAATTGTTGTTAAGCAATTTACTATAGGTGGGTTGGTGATGTTGTTGTTGAGACCCAGACCGTCCGACCTACCAGAAAGGTGTAAGGTAACTGTATGGACGGCCGGGAAGTGCCACCCAATTTAGACCGGAACCCAGTGGGGGAGGCGGTGGGTTGGTGATGTGA